>ML821542.1:0-15086 GCA_009831015.1 Picea engelmannii
CCCACTTATGCCCATGACTGCATTATTACAAAGAGAAACAGTGAGGAATAAAACTAAACGAAAACCTACTCCTAAACCTACTCTAACTACTAAACAAATCAGAATACTACGTGAAGTCATGCTTCCAATGTAGCCATCGAAGTAGCTCCAATCCTACAGTAGAAACAAAATCGCATATTACTAACAAGAATGGTAGTATATCGAAAAATGACAAAAATATATCATACTCACCTTTATCATCATCATTTAAAAACAAGGAAAGCATGATCTTACCATTCCCTAGAAACTTTTCGAGATATGAATACTCCAACCAACCTACAATACTATCATGATACATGCAATTACTGACATGGGATTGTTTGAAAGAATTCACATGTGACAAATATTCCTGGTGAGAATAAAGTATTAGACTATCAAGGAAAGAATATTGTAAAAAGGTCGGACCAAGATGGCGAGAACTTATCATGATTCTCGATTGGAAACTAAGTGTTTCATTCTCTTGAAACTTTCCATTAAGTTTAGATATTTCATGGTTAACTATTTGAGGTGAACTAGATGGAATGACCAATATTTTTGAATAATCATCATTGATAATAATATTTGGCCGATTATACTTTTCAACCTCAAATTGATCATGGAAAAATTTAGATCCTTCTCGAAACACAAATTGAGATGAATCAACGGAAGATGCAATTTGAGACTCTTTCAAATCATTTCTTGATTTACCCATGAATAATTCATGAGAATAAGAATTTATATGTTCATGGGTAGAATTATTTCCCTCTTTATCTTCTATTCGGTAATCTCTTTGTACCTGATTATATAATGTTGAATTCTCTCCAAGGAAATATGGAACATGCAATTGCACAACATTAGGATAAAAAATATTAGATAATGAGTTTCAATTGTTTCTCTTCCTCAGTGAGAGAAGTTCCTGGAAGGAGTGCAGTGAAACGTCCGCAAGGTGTGCGTTGACAAAGGGTTTGAGTTTTATCTTAGAAAGATCAGGAGGGATACCGTTGTTCTCATTCCAGTAGAAGTGCAGGAGGAGCACAGAGGTCGTGCAAGGAGTGCGCAGGCGTTGGAAGTCTTAGGACTTATCAACTAAAGGAAGGGTTGAAAGACTATTATCGCCGAGACAGCATAGAGTCGAAGGGATCAAATACCCATAAGTATTTGGTAGATTTACGCAAGGAGTGCATGCAGGAGTCCTTCTAAGACTCAAGTTGCAAGCAGAAGCTCAGGAGGGTTAGCACCTTTGAAAGTATTCAAAGGGAGACAGAGATTTGAAACATCTCGTAGGAGTTAAGTTCTAGTGGAAGAACATGGGTTCATTTCACAAAAACTGTCAAGGAGGAACGAACGATCGAAATTCTCCGCAGAGAACTTGCGAAGTTGCAAGGACTGTAGGATCCAGAGGATTTGCAGGGTAGATAAGGTTTGGACGAATCCATTATGTTGGTGTCAAGATTCAACGTCAACTATTGATCGTGATCTATTTGAGCAGTCGGATCATTTCGGCATTTTGGGGATCCTAACGACAAGAAGTTGAGCACAGTGGAACGAAAGTCTTGAAGTCGTGAGTTGCGACAGGAATTGGCATGGATTTTTCAGGATTTTGAAGTGTTAGGGGGACAATAATCAGTGGCTTGTTCAAGTCCCGAAAGCCGGGAAGAGGGACAGGTGGCGAGAGTCCATGTCAGAGATATAAACCATTTGAGTGGACAAGTGGTGTGTCTTCGCCAATAGGCGAAATCAAACCTCATTGACTGTTTCGGGGGTTTGGAGGTCAAAGAGCTAGGAGTATTGCATTCGGATTCGTGAAGTCACGAAGTCCAAAACCCTGATGAAGTGAAAATCCCATTGGGAAGCCAACCTTTGTTGAATGCGTCGGAATTCAACAATTCGGGTTTCGAAAGTTGTAGAGATAGGAATTCTCGACAACAGAAATCACGAAATTGTGAAATCTGAAGTCTTGGTTTGGTGAAGGGCGCGATCTTACTGAGATCAGGAGACTTGAGTGGTGCTTTATGGTTGATCATGTGGGGCATACTCAAAAGGACCTGTGGATACACCTTCGTGTGTGTGTGTGGGATTCCCTGTGGAGGAACTGAAGAGTCAATCAGACTCAAGGGGTAGATTTAGATCAATCCTACGTAGACCTCGGCCTGAGGGTTCGGGGGTCTACACCAATTTGGTATCAGATCTTGACTCTATTTTTATATTGCAGACAAAGGGAGTGAGAGGAGAAAGAGTACTCTAATACATATCAGAGCCATAGGAAAAGTTCTTTTCTTTCTGTATTAGAGAAAGGAGGAACATTTCTCAACCATGCCACCGAGAAGAAGAGACAGACCAATGCCTGATCCAGCAGTGGAAAGGGAAATGTGTGAACTGCATGCTAGGCTTGATGCCATGGAAACAACATAGAGGTGCACAGTTGACACTGGGGATTTCAGTGAAGCTGAAAGTGAAAATGAAGCTAGACACAAAGGAGAAGAAGTCGCAGTCGAAGATGCTGCAGACGAACGCCTATTCAGGGCTGTTGCTAGGATAGGTGCTAGAGCAAAAATGGAAATTCCAGTATATGAAGGAAACCTGGATGTTGAAGAGATTCTAGACTGGATTAGAGCTCTTGATAAATACTTCGACTATGAGGATGTAGAGGAAGACAAGAAGGTCAAACATGCTGTCACTAGACTTAAAGGGCATGAAACACTTTGGTGGGATGAACTGCAGGCTGACAAACGTTGCAAAGGCAAGAAAAAAATCAAAAGTTGGGATAGAATGGTTGCAAAGATGAAAGCCAAATTCATACCCAAGGACTATCAAATTACTCTATTTTGGAGGATTCAGAATTTGAGACAGAAGCTGATGAAAGTGAAGAAATACACTGAAGAGTTCTACAATATAAACATCAGAGCAGGTCATCGGGAAAGCGATGATGAAAAGGTTGTCAGGTATATGAATGGTCTGAGATATGACATTCAAGATGAGATGAGCATGATGATCATTCAGAATGTGGAAGATGCTTATCAGATGGTTTTGAAAGATGAAGAGAATTTGAGACGAAAGCAAGGTCAAAGAGGCTGAGGTAGAAGTCAATCCAGAGGCAAAACAATTGCCCAAGATAGAACTCAGAAACCTAAAGAAGAGGGGAATAAACCTAAAACTCAAACTGAGAGAGGAGGAAGCTCATAGAGAGGGAAGTATGCCGATGGAAACACTTTTCCTCAAGCTAGAGGAAGAGGAAGAGGCCGAGGAGGTGAAGTAAAATGTTTTGTTTGCGGGAAAAATAGACATAAATCTTATGAGTGTCCAGACAGAAAGAAAGAATGTGGTGAAACTCACATTGTTGAAGCTCAAGGAAGGAATGTTGAGGCAGAGGATGTTGAGGGCGGAAGATCCTTGATGATGAGGAAATTTCTTTTAATGCCAGAGAAGGAGGTAGAGAACCTAGCCCAAAGGAACAGTTTGTTTCGGACTGCTTGCAAAACCAAAGATAGGGTATGCAAAGTCATCGTGGACAGCGGTAGCATAGACAATCTCATTTCTGCAGAGATGGTAGAAAAGTTGGAGCTGGAGACTATCGTACATCCAAGCCCATACAGAGTTTCGTGGCTACAAAAAGGACATCAGGTAAATGTCACTAAACAATGTTTAATTGAATTTAAAATAGGAGGATATAAGGATGAAGTATTATGTGATGTCATTCCCATAGATGTTTGTCATGTATTGCTGGGTAGACCATGGCAATATGACATAAATGTGGTTCATGATGCGAGAAAGAACACATACACCCTAGAGAAGAATGGAAGGACTCACATGTTGTTATCAATTAAGGATAAATAAGTGAAACCATAGGTGAGCAACACTGTACTTTTCATGAGTGGGAAGAAACTTCTTAATGAGGTTAAGAAGAAGGAAGACACACAATTTATTGTGGTTAGGAAGCCTAGAGTTGTTTTAACCAGTACAAGAGTGGATGATTTACCAGAGGAAATCCAGAAGTTGTTGGGAGAGTTCGTTGATATAGTAGTGGACGAACTACCTCGTTCGTTGCCACTGATCAGGAGTATAAGCCATCACATTGATATTATACCTTGATCCAGTTGACCAAACAAAGAAACATATAGGTTGATGTCGCAGGAGAATGAAGAAGTCAAGAGGCAGGTCCAGGACTTAATGGACAAAGGATTGATTTGAGAGAGCTTGAGTCCCTGCGTTGTTCCAACAGTGCTCAACCCAAAGAAAGATGGAGGATGGAGGATGTGTACAGACTCAAGAGTGATCAATAAGATCACCATCAAATACAAATTTCCATTGCCAAGGATGGATGATTTGATGGATTGCTTGAGTGGAGCAAGATTTTTTTCAAAAATTGATTTGAAAAGTGGATATCATCAAATTCGCATGAGAGAAGGTGATGAATGGAAGATAGAATTCAAGATGAATGAGGGGTTGTATGAATGGCTTGTCATGCCATTTGGCTTAACCAATGCACCCAATACTTTCATGAGGTTGATGAATGAAGTCCTGAAGGATTTCATAGGGAAATTCGTCATTGTATATCTTGATGATATATTAATTTTCAGCAAGATAGAAGAAGAACACTTGAAGCATTTAGCTGCAGTGATGAAGAAATTACAGCAAGAGAAATTGCTGATAAATATGAAGAAATCGCCGTTCATGAGGACATAACTCATTTATTTGGGTTTTTTTATCTCTGCAAATGAGTTGAAGATGGACCCGGAAAAGGTGAATGCAATTAAGAATTGGCCATCACTGAAAAATGTGTTTGAAGTTCAAAGATTCCATGGTTTGGAAAGTTTCTACAAGAAATTCATTCGAAATTTCAGTGGGATTAGCGCACCGATGATGGATACGGTGAAGAAAAGACACAAATCTTTTCACTGGACAGAGGAAGAAGATAAGAGTTTCAACTTGTTGAAGAAGAAGATCATTGAGCAGCCAATTTTGGTTTTGCCAGATTTCAGCAAGACATTTCAGGTCAAGTGTGATGCAAGTGGATTTGCAATAGGAGCAGTCTTGAGCCAAGATGATAGACTAATCACATACTTCAGTGAGAAACTGAATGAGGCGAAGGTTAAGTACTCCACATATGACAAGGAATTTTATGCGGTCATACAAGCACTGAAGAAATGGAGACATTATTTGGTTCCTAAAGAGTTTGGTTTGTACAGTGATAATCATGCTTTACAATTCGTGACTCGACAGGAGAAGTTGAACCAAAAACATGTTAAATGGGTTGAATTCGTGTAGAATTTTACTTTTGTAACTAAGCATATTTCTGGAATTGCTAACAAAGTTGTTGATGCTTTGAGCAGGAAATGTTTTCTTATGCAGGAATTCAGAGTCAAAACTTTGGGTTTTGATAACCTCAAAGGGATGTACAGGGATGACCCAGATTTTAAGGAAGTGTATGAGGTATCTAAGAATTCAATTCTCAGGGACAAAAGCCAGTGGACCGAATATATGATCCAAGATGGATTATTATTCAAGTGAAATCAGCTATGTATTCCAAGATGCTCCATGAGGGAGAATCTGCTGAAAGAAAAACATAGTGGAGGATTGGCCGAACACTTCGGTCATGATAAGACGTTCTCAAAATTGAATGGCTCATATTTTTGTCCAGGGATGAGGACAGATGTCAAGAAATTTGTGGAAAGATGCAGAATTTGTCAGCACACAAAAGGGAAAAGGTAGAACATAGGGTTATACCAGCCATTACCCATACCTGAGAGGCCGTGGGATGCAGTGAGAATGGATTTCATATTGGGACTACCAAGAACACAAAGAGGCTATGATTCGATCTTTGTGGTAGTCAACATATTTTCAAACATGGCACATTTCATACCATGCCAGAAAACCAGCGACACAACTCATATTGCAAATCTGTTTTTCAAAGAAGTCATCAGACTTCACAGCTTGCCCAAGAGTATCATTTCTGATCGGGATACTAAGTTTGTGGGACATTTTTGGAGGAATTTATGGAATAAGGTGGGGACAAGTTTTTCATTTAGCTCAGTGTATCATCCTCAGATGGATGGACAAACAAAAGTTGTGAACATGAGCTTGGGGGATTTGTTGAGGAGCCTAGTGACTGAACACCACAACCAGTGGGATCATATTCTGCCACAGGCGGAATTTTCTTACAATGATTTAATAAACAGAAGCACAGGGTAGAGTCCATTCCAAATTGTATATGGAATGCAACCAAGGGGAGTTTCTGAATTGAAAAATTCAGAACAAGCTAAATTCAGGAGTGCTAGTGCAGAAGATTTTGTAGAAGCAATGAAGGAGCTTCACAACCAAGTCAAGGAGCGATTGCAGAGCTCAAATCAAGAATATAAATGCAGATTAGATCAACATAGGTGAGAAATTCAATTTGAAGTTGGTGATCTGATTCTTGCACATCTAAAGAAGGAGAGATTCCCAAGGGGAACATATAACAAATTGAAAATGAAAAATATTGGGCCATGCAAGGTCTTGAAGAAATTTGGGGCAAACACATATGAGATTGAATTACCTGACGGGGTTGGAATTTCACCGATATTCAATGTTGTGGATTTGTACCCTTACAGAGCTGAAGAAGCAGGGGCAGAGGATGAACAAACATAATTTCAATGGACAAAGAAAATGCCTGTAGCTGAAAAGTTGCAGATACAAAGCATAATTAACAAGAGAGTCAGCAAAAAGACCAGGAGGAATGAGTATTTTGAATACTTGGTCAAGTGGAAGGGACATCCAGTTGAAGATGCCAACTGGGAAGATGAAGAAGAAATTCAGAAGCATGGATAGACCGTGCAAGAGCTCATGAACAGGAGTTCATGAAAATTTTCAAGCGAAGGAGTATGATGCAGGAGCATTGTAATCAGTCAAGCGAGCGTGGAGGCGAAAGACAACTGGAAAGCGCAGCACGCATTTTTCACGTTTTGGAATGTTTTGAAAGTTTAAGGGAGAAAATATTAATGTAATATCTAGAAGCGTACTTATATACATATCTGACTGTTGTAAATAGATCATGAGGCATTTTCTCTTATCTGTCAATATAAAAGGCATTTAAGCCCAGTTAATGAAAGTAGGTAGGTTTGAATTAATAAGATTAGACAGTTTAGAGAGTAGGAGGGAAAATGGGTATAGAAACCCTCACCATTGTATCATTGTAGTTAATTGTATCATTAGCATAACATATAAGGAGAGAGCTGAAGCAGAGAGTTGTAGAGAAAACCCCATGTACAAGAGATTTGAATTAATATATGAAGCTTTGAATCAGATTTCATGGTGTTATGATGTTTTATGTTTATACATGGTGAATGGTATGCTTACAGTTGTTTATTCTCTCTGGTTATGCATTTTCTTTAATACTGTGTGTATGTATGATTTCATGTTGAATGTTTGAAGTCTGAGAGAGAGAGAATGAGTTTCAATTGTTTCTCTTCCTGAGTGAGAGAAGTTCCTGCAAGGAGTACAGTGAAACGTCTGCAAGGTGTGCATTGACAAAGGGTCTGAGTTTTATCTCAAAAATCTCAGGAGGGATACCGTTGTTCTCATTCCAGTAGAAGTGTAGGAGGAGCACAGAGGTCGTGCAAGGAGTGCACAGGCATTGGAAGTCTTAGGACTTATCAACTAAAGGAAGGGTTGAAAGACTATTGTTGTCGAGATAGCACATAGTCGAAGGGATCAAATATCCAGAAGTATTTGGTATATTGCCACAAGGAGTGCGTGCAGGAGTCCTTCTGAGACTCAAGTTGCAAGCATAAGCTTAGGAGGGTCAACACCTTTGAATGTACTCAAAGGGAGACAGAGATTTGAAATGTCTCGCAGGAGTTAAGTGCTAGTGGAAGAACACGGGTTCATTTCATAAAAACTGCCAAGGAGGAACGAACGATCGAAATTCTCCACAGAAAAACAAAATGTGCAAATTAGATATTTATCTAACGAACAATTTCCAAATTTTTATATGAGAAATTGACTTGGCTACATAATCTCTCAATTCTGTAGCCAGTCTTATTATTAATATCGGAAATCCAATTCGATCTAAATTGATTTAGTAAAATAACAAATGAAGCATAACAAACCAATCTTACCGTTTAAACAGTAACAAAATCGAATCACAAAATATCAGAGTTGATCACAGCCTTGACACTATCATCTTTTTTTATGATGATGTTACTTGTTCTTTTCAAAAATTTTGCTTGACTTTGTGCATTGGATTTGAGTTCAATTTTTTCATTTGTTAATGAGTCATTTTGAGCCGTAAGATCCTTGATCTTATCTTGAAGGATAGGGATGTTTGTGTAGTATTGACCTACCCAATATAAATAAACCTTGCAATGTACAATAGGGGCAAACAGTTGAGGAAGTGTATGATTGTGTGTTAAAAAACTACCACTATGCACTGTCGGCCTTGGCCTGAGATTGATACCTGTAAATTCCTTGTTGTCTTTCAGACATGGTGGGAGGTTATTTTTTATGGATTGGCAAACAATTTCATGTTCAGGAGTTTTAATAACCTTGGAACTAGCATCTTGTTGTTCACACAAAGACTGATCGGGCGTTGTCCCTTCACGAGGGTTTTAATCCAATGAATATGGTTTACCATTTGAGAATTTAAGGGGCTTTTCTATCATAGGTTTATCCATTACAGAGGTTTCTACAAGAATTGTTGTAGAAAAATAAAAAAATAAAAAAATAAACGTTTACCTCAACCGGAACGGAAAATCTGGAAATTTTCCCTCCAAAGATCGAGACATATCTCTGCAATGATCCAAATTCTGGAGACACGGCCCTTGACGAAGGTAAAATGGCCCATTTCCATTATGGGTTTTCAAGGGTTTGATCTAAATCGTCATGGTTTTCTCAGAAACGCTCCCGCAAAAACACGTCTCTGGAAGGAAAAAACGGGATTGAACAGACTGTAACACGACCGACTCAAAACAACTGTGGGTTTTGATGGTAGTGGTAGGAGGTAAGCCCGAGATAAAACGAAGTAAAAAAAACTAGGAATACACCAGGAAATAACATAAGAAATGGGGGTTTCAGTCATGAAATTTGGGCATTTCTGGTAATGAATGTTTAGAGTACAGAGCATGGCTCAAGACCCTAGATCGTAATGAGAGGCCATTCAGATCAACCTGCCAACTAAAACAACGTACATGGTACGATCCTGGTATGTTAAATTCCCACATTATGTGATGAGTGTGATCGATTTGCAAATTTTAGGAATGGATGTGTTTTTACAATCCAAATGCAAATCAAACATTTAAAATCAAAGTTGATTTACCAAGAATTTTAAATGAACAATCCTATAGTCCAAATTCTAATTGATTCTTGGTATAATTACAACGGATGAAAATATAAGCTTACAATCCAAGAGCAACTCAAAATAAGTGTTTCATTGATATATGATACGCGCAAAGAAAAACAACATTCATCAAAAGAGGTGTAAGCACATTGACTCTTTTAAAGACCAAGCCTTCGACAAAATTGCAATATGATTTTCAGTTTTAATGCTTCATTCATGCTTTCAGTCATGAATGAAGCATGGAAACACAAGATAAAAATAAATAGGAACAATCAAAACATCCTTTTTACAACCAAATAGTCACCTTCAAATAGCAATATTTATAGAAGGAGGTGCTAGCAGCTATAAGAATTGTCATTTGTCACTTTAAAAGGAAAATATTATGTAGGGTTGCCAACAGTACCTTCCTATGTTTGATGGAGAACCTAATGCTATCATAGCTGAAAAACTCATCCAAGATTTTGAACATTTTATGGATTTGTTTGAGATTGAACATGACGATGTTTGTATGAGGGCCTTCTCTCAATCCTTGAAAGGATATACCAAATAATGGTTTAAACATTTGTAGCTAGAGACAACTAGCTCATGGGAAGAATTGAAAAGTGTTTTTTCGAAGTTTTGGGGTAAGAAGAAATATCTGGATCTACAACTTACAGAATCCTATGAATTGAAAAGGAAAATCAATGAAACTATTTCTACATTCAGTAGAAGGTTTTCCAGTATTTATTACGATCTGCCCAAATAAATTCAACCCACTGAAGTTGTTTCCATGCTCCAGTATGCCACTATTCTTCATCCAGATTTTTCTTTCCTCTTGATGGAAAGAAGACCTAATACCTTACAACAAATATTTAATGATGCCCAGGAGATTCAACACAATATCCAATCATGTGAACAGATTCGAAATGAAGGGTTGGATTCTCCAGGACATGAAAGTGAATATGAATAGAGAACAGTTGATTGGAATCTTAAGCATAAAATTGATAATATCATAGGTCATCTTGAAGTTTTAAATGCTAATTATTTTGAAAAGGATTATATTCCACTTATTGAAAGATATGGCACTTATGTAGCTTCTGATCCACCCCATGATAAACATGGAGTTGATTGTTTCATATATTCAATTTTAGACAGTCAAGAATATGAGTTTGCAAATTAGCTTGTTGAGGAACAAGTTGATGTCCCAAGATTTTTCTTGTTAGATGACATTGTAGATGTTGTTTATTTTCCTATATATGATTAATATGATGATGATTACGATGTTGACTTCCTAGAACAACCAACTTCATGTTCTCTATCAGAAAATGTTCCTTTTCAACAGTGTAATGAGAGTAATCAACCTACATATCACAATTACAAAGAAGAAAGCACTAAAACAGATGCAGGAAAATCTTTACCTTTATGCTTTTCTTCATTTAAATTGTTGAAATAAAATTATAAGATCATCACTGAAGCAAAGGAATGTGGGTTGATGCCAAATCACACTGATTCACTGGAAAAAATTGACAAGAAATTGCAACAATATTCCCATGTGTTTGATGACTCTCTTACTTGTTATATAGAAGGTCTTGTCAGTTCAAAATTGCAGCCATTGGTCAAAGATGAATTTGAAAATGAGTTTGTTCAACAATCCAAAGAAATTAAAAAATGTGCATATGACAACAATGAATAAAATGAAGAAATTTTTGAATCAGGTGTAAGAACCTTGCCATTATGTTTTGCTTCTTTCAAATTGCTCAAGAAAAATGTTAATAATGTTTCAAATCAGAAACCCTCCAGGCATGATGTTGAATTTGAAGAAAGCAATATACTTGCAAATGAAATATATCTTCCATTATGTTTCTCTTCCTTTGAATTGTTAAGAGCCAATCACGAGAAAATAGAGAAAGCTGGTAAAAGTGTTGTTGTTCAAAGTCATTTGCCTTGTTCTGAAGTTTATGAAGATATTCAACTAGATTTCCAGCAAAACAAAGTATTTCAAAGTTGTTTTTCCCCCCCTGTGAATGATGTAGTTGTTCAAATTGTAAGTGGCTTGGGCATGTATGAAGACTCTGAGACCCCATCTATGGAGACTTTGAGAAATGAACAAACAAATTACATAGAGTTTCAGGGAGACAATAAAATAGGGTATGTCATGATTCAATCGGAAATGCAGAAAGATCATAAAGAAGCAGTTGTTTTACTTGACTCCTTTGAAGATTATGGTTCTAAGACTGACGAAGAAGAGTAAAGAAAACCAACACTTGTGAAGATGGCATGTCCTTTCGTTTTGGTTCATCGAAAAGAAATATTTTCTCATATGTTTCATGACCTTGTGGCATGTTATATGGTGAGTTTTAACAATCAGAATTTATAGCTTATGATGGGTTCTAAGATTAGAGATGAATATTATGGCCAATCAACGTCAATGTTAGATATGGATTGCTTTCTACTAGGGGTTTCATTTCAGCCAACACTGTCTTCTGATTTAGAATATTGTTATTTCTAGTAGTCTCAATAGATTTTTCAGCCTCTTGGTGGAAATCAATAGGTTAAATCACACGAAAGTAAGAATGAAGTGGAAGAAGTGAAACATGATTGTTGTTTTATGAATGCATTCGAATATCCATTTTCAGTTTTGTTAGAAATAGTAAACAGTCCCAATATTTTGGAAATTTTGAGATTTGAATTCATATATAACTTCTCGAATGAGTTATCAGTAAACATGCTTTAGAGAAAGCATGTTCAAAGTAAACAAGAAGTGGATAAAATGTTGGAATGGATGCATTGGCATTTTTATTTCACTTGATTGGCAGTTCATTTCAGTAGTTAGGGTAGGTATGTGTGAATAATCTTGTGTATCAAGCATTTTCAATTTTAGGTCTCCAAATAAAGTGTTTAGTTATATGTTAGCAGTATATCCAATGTTCAGCCTCCAAGCGAGAGCGTTGTGCAGACTTCAGTTTTCAATGAACATTGGTGACAGGTCAACGTATAACACACACCTGTTGTGAGAGAAGCTCCAATGGATAAGGCACATGGTCTATTATTCTTTTCTACCTCGCAGGGAGGATAACATCCCTAGTTGGAGCCCATGTTATCACTATAACAATTTTTATATGGAATCCAAGTTTTGGGACTTAGAAAGAGGCTAAATCAGTATAGAGGTGCAATAAACTAGAGGATGGATCCATATCTAGTAGACGGGGATAATTCTGGCAGAAGTGTGAAGTTGATGGGACCTGGTGGGTCACAGATCGTGTGCGCCATAGATCAATGGTCAGGGAGAATATCGGGCTGAGAACTAGTGCAGAGCTTAATTTTTTGAAAGTGGGTCGATAAGAATACCATGGTTTTGTCTCTAGATCACGTGGTGCCACCAGATGCATTTTGGGGGGAAAAGCGGGTGAACTCGAAACCACTCAATCACACCCTGAAATCACATGTCAAATGTCATTAAATGTGTTAAATCCAAGGGTCACATGTGGAAAGGAAAATTGACGGCCAGTCAAATCATCTCGAGACACTTGTTTGGGTGTCATTCGTCTATGTGATTCCATGTAAGCGCCGCCAAATAACCGATTTAAAGACTCATCATTGGAAATTGATGGTCGAACATGATAATCCACTATAGATGTATGGAATTTCATCAGTAGCCCATGATTATCACTCGATGACGACTGTTACTCAAAACACGGTTGAGAGAAATAAGCTCCTGTTTCCAGGAAAACCAAAGGAAATGGAGAAGAAAGATCTAACGACCTTCAGAAAAATGGGAAATTTGAATAGTATGACAAAACTATCAATTAAGAAGAAAGAAAGGCATGTTGTGCAAATAATGGCAACAAAATTTCACACAAAATCTGCAGATGAACCAAGATCAGGTGAAGAAATCAGATTAAATCCTATTATGAAGGATTTGATCATTAATGGATATGCAGACGAATACTACATGCAAGCTGACAAGAGTAAAAGAACCAAGCGATGAAAGAAGAAGAATAAATCTAGAACGATTGAAGGTATTGAAGAAAACTAACCCAGTTGGCTTGACACCTTAAAGGAAGACAGTGCAAACCTGAAATAAATTACAAGCTAAATTAAGTATATTTTAGGGAATCTTGTGATGATGTAGACAAGTGGCATTGAGGGTAAAGATATAAAAAAAATTGGTTTTATGTTTATAACGTTCCATAGAAAGTAGGAGTTTGGTTTCGGTAAGTTACTCCCTCTGTGACCGATATCTATTTTTGGAATCTTGGAGACGATGATCCATTTTGGATCTCGTATGTAATTTATCTATATATATTGTTAAAAAGATAAGTGAATAGTTCCACTGGTTGGAGAAGGGCCTCCCTTGTAGCAGGAAAACTTTGTAATTTCTTGTGAACTTTAATATAAGAAGAGAAGGTTTTCTTAGATAGTCAAGATTCATCATGGTGTTGATGTTGAGTATTTTTTCTTATATTTCATATTCATGAATGTGTTTTTCTGCTAGAGATAATATTTAGGCAAAAGAAATAACTCACCTTGTTAGTGTTGTTTCTTATATTGATTATACTTGTCATGTGTTTATTGGTTTCTAGTTTAGAATTCACCCTTGAGTGGTGCTCTAGTTTTGGTATTCAGCCTTTATGTTTCTTCTTCTAATGCTATACCAAGAGTTTCTCCCTCTATTAGACGCCTCTTGTTGATAGTAGCCTTTTCTTTATTTTCCTCTACCATCTCATATTACTTATTTGGATGAACATCATACCTATCTTTCCTTTGTTCCCCATGGAATACATATCTTATAAATCTTCATAAGTTTTCAGGATTTGACCCAATTGCCCAATGGACCTTCTCTCCTATTTTGTCCTACTACTTTTAAATTTTACACTATGTAAGAATATGACCTCTGTGCGCACATTGCCAAATTGGTTGGGTATTTTAAATAGATATATGCCTGAGAAATCCCTCTCTGGTTGGAAGGGTCAGAATCCAACCTAAAGTTGGTTGAAACAGTTACCTCTGTCATCTGTCTTTCAGTCAGACAGATTTACAGAGTGCTAACACCCTGAGCACTTAACACTTAACACTTAGCACTATAAGTTAGATCTAGCATTCATAACATAAGTAAAGTACTTAAACAGAAAAATATCTATCTATTACACATCATGATAAAATAACTAAGCAGATTCATAACATAAATAACACAACACAAAGAAAACCAAGGGACACCAGATATATGTGGTTCACCCCAGGGTGGGGCTACGTCCACAAACCGCTTTGCCTCTTTATTATTCGCCTAGATATTACATTCAGTCACTCCAGTGCACTATGCCACAGAGTCAAACTCCACACAAGACAAGAGATTTGTGCATTAAGAACTTGTTGGCAGCCAACCCAATTTTTTTTGATTGCTCTCAAAAGCTGCCTACACCCCTTGTCGTATTACGACAAACCATTGTCGCATTGTGCTAATGGACATTCATCTTGTTTTTGCGATCATTACAATTCAATATCGACTGAAGTTTTCACAACTGCAAATGTGAAAACACTTCTTTCATTGATTAGATTGTCGTCGTCTTTGGTTGATACTTGATCACTGGTTTATCATCTGATTGCTAATGTTGTATCAGACTTATGTTCTTGAGTATTCTTGATTGCGCGTTTGGATATATTTCACTGTAAAACCTTTGGGCATGAAAGTTATTGGTCTTATCTATGAAAATTGTTTAATGGATTTGGTCATATTGTTTTTTATCCTTGCTTTGAACTATCACTAGATTATTATATGAAG
>ML821542.1:15186-36085 GCA_009831015.1 Picea engelmannii
GGGGTTCGACCCCCGGACCTCCCCAAACACCAAAGTTTTCATAACACTCCGCTAGCCAACATTACCGCACATGTTCCTTGTTATATAACCCAACGCATATGTATTTAAAGTTGCATTTTGTGATAGTTGGAAAAGGGCGCGGGCTGGGGCTTAAGCCCCGACCCATGGTTTCATTACCATATATATGACCAGGCTCCGACTGTTGGCGCATGGCGCGTATGCACATATATATATATATATATATTCCAAAGTTTGTTTTAATATATGGTGTGTACATATATATCAATCCGCGTGGGGTTATAACATTATACATGTTATGTTGGTTATATAAATGTGTGTGCAGTTGTACTTTTTGCGCGCGGTTTAATCCGTTGCATGGTTTTCAAACGGTCAAACGAATTTTATGCCGAGCCTATGGTCGCGTGAGTAATATGACCCAGTGCCGAGGCAGTGAAGGGCTGGGTGCCCCTAACCGTTCTACGGTTTGGACCGGTGCGCGGTTGTGTACGGGTCTTGGTTTTTACGCTTAAATGAGCGTGTGTGCTAGGTTTGAAGCACAAGGGTGCGAATTGTAGAACCAGAGACAACATAGTTGAAGGGGAGAACTTCAAGGAGGCTATCTTCTTCATTTTTCGACTGTTTCAGGTGCCGAAAGATCCCAGACAGGGGTTTTGGGATGCTGTGGAGCCATTGAAGCAGTCAATTTGTCATTTTGAGCACTGTAAGGCATGTTTTTGAGCACTTTGAGCAATTTAATATAAAAGATCCATTTGGAGGCTGGACCAGGAGATGTAGCCCGGAGTGGGGTGAACTCCTTTATCAAGTTGTTGTGTTTATGTCTGATGTTCAATGATTTATACTGCTGTCTATGTTTATTTCTACATAAGTATTCCTTTATTATGTGTTGCAAATTGATCCTGTTGCTTTAAACACATAACATTTCACTTGCAAATAATTTAATCAAGTTTATCAAGTCTTCTTCATTTTTAGATCAGTACATATTTTTGTTGTTTTGATATACTTTTATTTTCTGATTTTGGTTCTTTTTATTTTGTTTGTTTTCGCTGCTTTTTGGTTAAAATTATGTCTGTGTCACCTTTTAGTTTGTGGAGGGGAACCAGAATGCATCATTATGAAGCAATTTTTAAGGTCTTTTCAAGAGAATCAATGTTGTGAATTATTGAAACACAGACTAGCTAAAAGAAAATTTATGTTTAAAACAAATTTCTTGGTCTCACTTTATAATTATAAGCAATCACGACCATATTTAAATCTTTTTACATTGTCCCTGCTTTTAAAGAAAGAAACTCAAGTATTCCTTCCTATCCTAGAAAAATTAGTTTCATCAAGAAACTAATCTCAAATCATAATGAAGGTGATTAAGCAGAAAATTAAAGGCTGGAAAATAACAAGTTTTCTAAGGACTAAAATTTTCAGCATCACCCTGCTCTTCTGAATATCTTTAAATTTATACCAGATTGTAAACAATATCTCAAGAGTTGTGGAAAGTCTTTGTAAACTCGTCAGGATACTGAAAAGGTTTGCTGGCAGAAGGTAAATGCATGCACGATGCCAAGACAACTTCGTTGGGGTATTGAACAGGCCCAGTGGCAACGAAGTAATGTCAGGTTCAAGAAAATTGTCAAGTATAAATTTTGTTATTGGTCATAAGTCTCCTTCATTTTTAACTGAAATTTCTTGGAAAAGATAGAGGTGTAAAAGTGGGTTAATTTACATCCCTTCCGAGGCTATGGACTCCTGTTTGTAGAAGTGGCCTTGTCAATAGTATCAGAGCTAGTGGATTAATTATCGTTGCTCTCGTAATTAAAATTTGTCACCGAATTTCATTTGGATAGGAAGATATCTGAAGCTGGACTATGTAATGATTTTCGAGATGCTTGATGTCCTTAATTTGTTCTTTGAGCTGAAATCATTCCAAGCAGTCCTAACATGAACTTATCGGTGACACAGAGATAACTTCTTCTCCCAGTAAGTTGCCATTGTTGGCAACCCTACATAATTTTTGCCTTTTAAAGTGACAACTAACAATTCTTGTAGCTACCAACACCTCCTTCTGTAAATATTTCTATTTGAAGGTGACTATTCGATTGTAAAAAGGATGTTTTGATTGTTCCTATTTATTTTTATCTTGCGTTTCCATGATTCATTCATGACTGAAATCATGAATGAAGCATTAAAACTGAAAATCGTATTGCAATTTTGTCGGAGGCTTGGTCTTTAAAAGGGTCAATGTGCTTACACCTCTTTTGATGAATGTTGTTTTTCTTTGAGCTTATCATATATCAATGAAACACTTATTTTGAGTTTCTCTTGGATTGGCGTTTGGACTATAGGCTTGTTCATTTAAAATTCTTGGTAAATCAACTTTGATTTAAAATTTTTGATTTGCATTTGGATTGTAAAAATGCATCCATTCCTAAACTTTGCAAATCGATCACACTCATCAAATAACGTGGGAATTTAACATACCAGGATCGTACCATGTACATCATTTTAGTTGGTAGGTTGATCTGAAAGGCCTCTCATTACGAGCTAGGGTCTTGAGCCATGCTCTGTACTCTAAACATTCATTACCAGAAATGCCCAAATTTCATGACTGAAACCCCCATTGCTTATGTTATGGTTGCCCTGGTGTGTTCCTAGTTTTGTTTCCATAATTTTATCTCAGGATTACCTCCTACCACTACCATAAAAACCCACGGTTTTTTTGAGTCACTCTTGTTACAGTCCGTTCAATCTCGTTTTTTCCTGCAAGAGACACGTTTTTGTGGGAGGATTTCTTAGAAAACCGTGACGATTTAGAACAAACCCTTGAAAACCCATAAATAAAATGGGCCCTTTTACCTTAAATGTGGGAATTTTCTCCAAAAATTGGATCATTGCAGAGATATGTCTCGATCTTTGTAGGGAAATTTTCCAGATTTTCCGTTCCAGTTGAGGTAAACGTTTTTTTTTTTTTTTTTGCTACAACAATTCCTGTAGAAACCTATGTAATGGATAAAACTATGATATAAAAGCCCCATAAATTCTCGAATGGAAAACTAGAGTCTTTGGATTAAAACCCTCGTGAAGGGACAACACTCGATCAGTCTTTGTGTGAACAACAAGATGTCGGTTCCAAGGTTATTAAAAATCATGAACATGAAATTGTTTGTCAATCCAAAACAAATAACCTCCCACCGTGTTTGAAAGACAACAAGGAATTTACAGGTATCAATCTCAGGCCAAGGCCGGTAGTGGATAGTGGTAGTGTTTTAACACACAAACATACACTTCCTCAACTATTTTCCCCTGCTATACATTGCGGGGTTTGTTTATATTGGGTAGGTCAGTACTACACATACATCCCTATACTTCAAGCTAATATCAAGTCTCTTATGGCTCAAAATGACTTATTAACAAATGAAAACTGTCAACTCAAATCCAATGCACAAAGTCAATAAAAACGTTTGAAAAGAACAGGTAACATCATCATAAAAAACGCTAACAATGTCAAGGTTGTGATCAACTCTGAGATTTTGTGATTCAATTTTGTTACAGTTTAAATGGTAAGATTGGTTTGTTATGATTTATTTGTTATTTTTCTAAATCAATTTAGATCGACTTGGATTTCTGATATTAATAATAAGACTGGCTATAGAATCGAGAGATTTTGTAGCCAAGTCAATTTCTCATATAAAAATTTGGAAATTGTTATTTAAATAAATATCTAATTTGCACATTTTGTTTTGCTTTTAGGATAATATGTATCTTGTGAATTGGAGCATTGCTAGACTTAGTCATTTAGCCATCTCTTTTGGCTTATTTTGTAAATCAAAATAGAACTTTCATAATTTTGAGGATATAGTTTGATTTTGAGTGGTTTTTAGACCCTCTATCTTTGTAACTTTCAGATCCTTTTCAGATCTGATCCTATCTTAAAATATAGGATGTTTAGCTTACATAAACTCTTTAAATACTCTATACTTTGGAAGGAAAATCATCAACTGAGAGCAAGAGATGGACAAGTAATTCCAAAACTTAATATAATGACATATACACATTTTGGCTTTAGCCTTTTGTTTATAATGTTTTTTTATGTTTTGTTAACTTCGTTGCATGTATAGGTATGATATCTTTATATTAAATGATCTATGATGCATATGATGTTTATATTATAAATACCATCAACAACTTGCTTCTCAAAATATAAATGTTGTGATCATATCTTCAATAAAAATAATAGGATTTGTCTTTGAGTTTTGATTGAATGATAAGATGCGCAGGTTGCTTTTATATTTATCTCGCTGTGATCATATGTAATTATGAGATCACAGGTTTATGTTTGTGTCTCCTTTTTTGTCATTAAAACTTAAATTGCCAATATATGTTCTGAATTTATTTAGAACAATCAGAAGGTTCATTGCAAATTTCTCTCTTGGACATGGCAGTTGGATGTTCACCACTCATGCAGATGCTTGGAGAAACCTCACTAACTCACTAACATGTGAGATTCTTTGTATTTTTTCTGTTATTCACATATCACTGAAACTAGAATATATGGTTCAGCTTTTGACTATCTACATGTTCATGTTTCATTGAAATTTTTACAAGTTTTTTTTTTCTTAGATTTATAAAGGAAAAACAAAACAAAATAAATTATGTGATTTCTTTATCTGCTTCTTACAAGAAATTTAGTTTTCCATCGATTTTCGTAAGTTTTGATTAAAACTTGTAGCTTGTAAATAATGTACATAAATGAGATTTATCTATCTTTTGCTTAAATAAATCTACAATAGTTACATTATATATATGTACATATATATATATAGTGATTAGTAGTTAGTTAGCTATTTCATTTCTTTTATTTGTTTCTTTAGGACTTTTAGATTGGCTAACGGAGCCATTAAACCCGTCAGAATGAGTTACACCAAACGGCTTGGGTTATTTAGACAACCCCAGACCAGACTCATTCTTCCAGTTGACGGATGATCAATTTCGCCCGCCAACAATTACTTATAGTGCTTTGGAGGAAAATCATGAAGGATGTGAGGTAATTTTAAGGGTATGTTTCTACGCTGAATCTTGGAGGGTGTTGGATCAAGTACAAGAGGTGAAATATTAGCCTTGGTTTCATGAGACTCATCAACTTGGTCATGGTTATCACATGGATCAGATGGGAGATTTTGATCAAAAGCAGTGATAAACTAAGGAGATATATGTATAACTTTAAGAGGAGGATATACAATTTCAAGATTATCATGATCATTATTGTATGCAGCTAGTGAATAAAAAATTGTTTAGCATGTTCAGGAAAAGATAAAAGGTAATTAATAACAAAAAATATTATGTCTTGGAAAAAACTCAACTTTAGGTACTTTTTTTCTCCCATGATGTCCTTTCATACCTTTTTCAAGGGATCTCATCTTCCAGTGGAGTCTCTTAATCACATTTTAAGCTTGAGTGGAGTCGCCAATTAAATTTTTAGGTTACTGAGTCTTTGGGCAGTGGAGTCGCCATGAAAATTTTGAATTTTAGATTCTTGAAAATGGAGTCTCCAAGTGAATGATATACAACCTTTCTGTGTCTGAATAATTTTCAGCATCAGTACTCAGATCTAAAATTTTTTATTTCTCCCAGGGAAGGTTTCACCTTCGGTCCATGGCAACGGCGCCAAAATGTTAGCACTCTGTGAATCTATCCAACTGAAAGACAGATTACAAAGGTAACTGTTTCAACCAACTTTAGGTTGGATTCTGACCCTTCCAACTAGAGAGGGCTCTCTCAGGCATATAACTATTTAAAATACTCAAAAGATTTGGCAATGCGCGCAAAAAGGTTAGATTCTTCCATCACTGTAAAATTTAAAAGTAGTAGGACAAAACAAGAGAGCATGACCATTGGGAAATGGGGTCAATTCATGAAAAAATATGAAGATTTATAATCCATGTATTCTAGAGGGAACAAAGGAAAAATTGGTATGATGTTCAGCCAAATAAGTAATATTATATGGTAGAGGAAAAGAAAGAAAAGGATACTATCAACAAGAGGCGTCTGATAGAGGGAAAAACTCTTGGTATAGAATCATAAGAAGAAACATAAAGGATGGATACCGAAAATAGAGAACCACTCAAGGGTGAATTCTGAACCAGAAACCAATAAACACATGACAAGTATAATCAATATCAGAAAGAGCACCAACAAGGTGATTTCTTTCTTTTGCCTAAATATTATCGCTAGCAGAAAACACATTCATGAATATGAAATACAGGAAAACATACTGAACATAAACACTGTGATGAATCTCGGGTATCTAAGGAAACCTTATCTGCTTATATTAAAGTTCACAAGAAATTACAAAGTTTTCCTGCTACAAGGGCAGGCCCTTCTCTGACCAGTTGAATTATTCACTTATCTTTTTAACAATATATATAGATAAATTACATACAAGATCCAAAACGAATCATCTTCTCCAAGATTCCAAAAATAGATGTCGGTCACAGAGGGAGTAAGTTACCAAAACCAAACTCCTACTTTCTAGGGAACATTATAAGAATAAAATTGATTTTTTTTAGATCTTTACCCTGAATGCCAATTGTTTGCATCATCACAAGATTCCCTGAAATATACTTAATTTAGCTTGTAATTTATTTCAAGTTTGTGATCTCTTCCTTTAAGGTGTCAAGCCAACCAAGATGGGTTTCTTTAGTACCTTTGACCGTTCTAGCTTTAGTCTTCTTCTTTCATCGCTTGTTTCTTTTACTCTTGCTAGCTTGCATTTAATATCCATATGCATATCCACTAATGATAAAATCCTTCATAATAGGATTCAATCTGATTTCTTCACCTGATCCTAGTTTATCTGAATATTTTGTGTGAAATTGTGTTACCAGTATTTGCACAACATGCCTTTCTTTCTTATTAATTGATAGTTTTGTAATACTATTCAAATTTCTCGATTGTTGAAGGCCGTTGGATCTTTCTTCTCCATTTCCTCTAGTTTGCCTAGAAATAAGAGCTTATTTCTCTCAATTGTGTTTTGAGTAACAGTCGCCATCGAGTGATAATCATGGGCTACTGACGAAAGTCCTTACAGGGATAGCATATTATTGCGTTCGACCATCGATTTCCAATGATGAGTCTTTAAATCGGTTATTTGGCGGTGTTTAATTAGCATCCCACAGACGAATGGTGCCCAAACAAGTGTCTCGAGATGATTTGATTGGCCGTCAATTTTCCTTTCCACATGTGACCCTTGGATTTAACACATTTAATGACATTTGACATGTTATTTTAGGGTGTGATTAAGTGGTTCTGAGTTCACCTTCTTTTCCCCCCAAAATGCATCTAATGGAACCACGTGATCTCAAGACGAAAACATGGTATTCTTATCAGCCCACTTTCAAAAGATTAACCTCCATGCTAGTTCTCGGCTCGATATGCTCCCTGGTCGTTGATTTGTGGCGCTCATTATTTGTGACCTATCGGGTCCTATCAACTTCACACTTCCTCCACAATTATCCTCGTCCGCTAGATATGGCCCCATCCTCCAGTTTATCGCACCTCTTGTTATTGGATAAATCAGTGAATGCAGACATAAACTAATCTCCCTAGATCCACCTGGATATAGAACAAAACAAGATAGGACATGAAGCTTTCCCTAAGTCACAATCATTGAATTTACTACCAAAGAAGGAATGGATGGCATACCTTTATATATCGCTTCCTTATATCTTTGTTGTCCCTGCTTCGCTCCGGTGCTCTTGTGAGATCAAATCTGCAATGACACAAACAAACCAAAGTGAAATCAACAATAGTAGATTCAATGAATACCTAAACATGTGATCAAGGAGTCATGTAATAAAATGATAATGATTTTATGGGAAATAAACATGCCACCATATTATATAATGTGGAAGAAAGATACAACCAGATGCCTTGATGTTTTCAGGTTCCTTCCGAGATTTCCTTTCTTCCCACACACTTCTTGATCCAAGAATTCTGAGACCATAGATATAATAGTTACTCACAATCTATCTTGACAAAGCAAAGCTCAAAGTCACTCTAATCAAGCCGACAATTCCAAGCCAAATTTCCAATCTACATTTTTCCATGAGAGCTCCTCTCCTTTTATAAGATGAAGAGGATAAGGTGAGGAGGTTAGGATGATCCCACTAAATCATGAAAGTGAGTAAGATCCAAACCGTTTAGAAGCCACATCACCATAGAAGTTTCTCCTTCCTGAAGCATTGAGAAAAATCCCATTTTTCCCACGTACAAAGGCCACCGCACCATAGCTATAGAGAAACCTGTGGAAACTCCACAGCCCAGCTATAGTGTATCCTGTGGAAATTAGGCATTTTTGCACCCTATGTATAGAGCAGCCTGCAGAAATCCTCTTTAATAGGGTTTTTACAAAGGAAAACACAACTCCTTCTCTCAGGGAAAGTTCTTCTCCCTTCTTTCTTCAGAAATTCAAGACACTGACCCCTCTAAAGGAAACATATAGGTTTACATCATTAATGGTCATAAGGGTGATGAAAATAATGTGTAGCAGAGAGCCCCCCAAAGTATGAAGTTAGAATAGAGTGATAACTGGAATACTTTGTCGATTGTGTGTAGGGAACACGGAACACGTCAGTTGGAAGCCTGCCAACAAACAAGGAAATATAGTACAATAATATATCATCATTGAGGTAGGCATTCCCATACTCAGAATACAAGTGACTCAAAGCATAAAGGCCGACATGCAAAGATCCATGTCAAGTAATATAGGTCATGGCCACCAAACATACACTGTGGATCCATGCCATTATGACTCAAATCTGAACATAGCCACCAAAAATACACTGCAGATCTATGTGTTAAAGACTCAAATTTGAACATAGCCATGAGACATACAATGTGGATCTATGCAACAGTACAAACTGAATATACTCCAATGCAACCTGAATCTGTCAGAAAAGATTCAAGGTCTTCATCTCCACCATTCTATAGTACAAATCTAACCATGTGAATACATGTGTTGAAGTCGAACATGGTAGAAACCACTTGATTATTGGTCATTAGTGAATATCTTTAACAAGTGCGAGGCAAATCACCATTAATGACAATGACTCCCAAGGTACTCTAGTACAATCCAACGAATGTGAATTAATGAGCTGAAGTCAAACAATCGACAGAGTCTCCCGACCAGGGGTCAATAATGAAAACCCACTATCAAAAGAGAGGAAACATGCCATTGAGGCATGCAAGTTCCAAGGTACCAATTAGTTTCTAAATCTAATTCCTGGATCATGATTTGAAGTCGACAGGAAAGGACTCATCACAGGAGGGCCTTAGTGTATCCCCCATCAATGACACGAAACAGGTAACAAGATTTGAAGTAGATTAGAGTAACCAGTGACTCAGTACTGACTCAGGGATGGCCGACGCAATAGAAGGCTTAAGGACTGCAGAAATGGCCAATGCAATAGAAGGATTTCCAGGTTGAACTTCTCTTTGAACATATTGACAACACGACAACTGTCTTGGAAACACTGACTCAACAACATGGATCACATACCAATTTGTAATCTTATAAAGGATTATGATCAGGAGACAAGTGTATTTTCCAACCTAGATACAAGGCGAGTGAAAGGGTGTCATGTTCAAAGGTGACTCTTCCATAGAATACAGGCTTAGATACATTTCTTTTCCAATTTCCCCCCCACCATTTCTGGTGAGTACCTCTTTATTTTTACACAAGATTGAGGAGGATAACATATGCTTGAATTGTAAGCTCATCCTTTGGATGAGTCCCTCAGAGTATGTTTAACGAACCCTAGGAAGGAGTGGTTCGGTCCCATACAGGCCTTTCAATGTTTGTTTTACGAGTCCAAATAAAGAAAACTCAGGGGTTTTTCATGTTTAGAGAGTCTGAAAAACACTTAAAGAGAACTCTTGCAGTTCCTTTTTCGTAAGTTATTCTGAAGAGACCGAAAAAGAGATAAACTATCGCTCAACAGATACACTTTCTAATACTTTAATGAGTGTGAAAAGAACAAGATCGCTCGACAATCTTTTCATGTTTAGAGAGTCTGAAAAGAGCTAAAAGAGAACTCTAGGGGGTTTCCTTTTTCGTATAACCTTTACGAGTCTGAAAAAGTGATAAAAGTTTACTCAGTTACATTATCGGGTATTTACAAGCATGAGAAAGAACAAAGACTAAGCTCGGGATTGTTTTCTTTATTACGCAAGCTTAAAACCAAAACAAAACTATGCTTGGGATAGATTTTATTTTTTCACAAGCTTAAAACTAAACAAAACTATGCTTCGACCTGGTTTCATTTTTACACAAGCTCGAACCAGAGGAAACTATGCTTGAGGTAGGTGGTTTCATTTTTATACAAGCTTGAACCATAGAAAACTATGCTTGAACTTCCCAACACATAACAGGGGGATGGTTGGTACCTACCCCCAACTCAAGAAGCTAGCAATTTAACTTCAGCATGAAGTCCAGAGGCTGGAAGAAAATGCCCCCCGAGATTCGTTTCATCCAACTGCAAAGGAGAATGAAATGAAGCTTCAAATACTAGACGAAGGACTTGACTCAAACAGAGATGGGGAACAATCTGTTTCATTTTTTAATGAGCTTGACATAGGAACAAGAACTATGCTCGATAATCTAGGTTCAATCCATAGACCTTTTTTTCATTTTTTAACGAGCATGACATAGAAACAAGAACTATGCTCATAATCTTTGTTTCATTTCTTAATGAGGTTGCGAAAGAGACACAAAAACAATCCTCATCTGGTTTCATTTTTTAACGAGCTTGAAATCAGAAAAACATGCTCAAAGTTGGTTTCATTTTTTAATGAGCTTGAAATTAGAAAACCATGCTCAAAGATGGATTCATGTTTTAATGATCTTGAAATCAGAAAACCATTCTCAAAGCTGGTTTCATTTTTTAATGAGCTTGAAATAAAAAAAACCATGCTCAAAACTTCTTCTTGATCATGGCTTCCAAGAGGACATTGCTCTGGAAGGACACCATGTCAAGGGACAAAACACAATCATGGCCTCCAAGAGATCTTCACGCAATGGAAGAAACACACTTTGTAAGGAACACATGTCGAGGGTCGCGATAGGGGTAAAGAGATCAGGCTCGAAAATCCCGATCGAAGAGATCACCATGTCAACTACTAGATCTAAATCATCAGAAGCTGAAGTCATGGGAGACAATGCCACATAATTAACATGTGGCAGCGGTGATACCGTCTGCATATAAAAACCATTTAGGGAGTGTTAGCGATAATTCTTGTCTTGGGATCGAGAGCATCCAGGTCTGCAGGTTGCATGAAGAACGCCCAATCATAGCACGTAAAGCCCCATTTTAGGCAAAAAATCAAATGAGCAGGTGAAATTACGTTGTCAATGGCCCAGATTCATCCATAAGGATAGATCGACGGTCGGTGGGAAATCGCAGTTAGTGGAGTTTCTCCGGGATTAGCGCGATGGGTAGCATCTATATACATTCATGAAGGATCTCATCCGTCCATCCAAAAGGACACGTGGTGTATGATCATGTCATGTCGACATTTGGGGCTTTGAGGGGTAAGAGCTCCTCGTCATTGTACATATGGAAACCATGAACCCCGAAATTCCAATAAGCGCCCTTCAAAGTCGAGCCCATGGTCCTAGCACTAGGTCACGTCAAGAGAGCCTCATAATGGAGGCAACCCTCTTCTAACATCAAATGCCATCTTGACCATCCCTCTAGAGGACACGCGGCACAAGATCCGAGCCACGAGTGGGGCCATTCGGGATTTTCACGTTGGAAGCATCAAGGTCCTCTCAGCCGTCCATCCATCGATGAAACTCGGGCGCGTTGGACTTAAAGGGGGTAAAAATGTGAAGGAATGGGTAAAAAACCCACTTGTCCTAAGTTCGGGAGGCAAATGCATCTGTGCTTAAAAGATAATCGGATCTGGATGGCACGAATTAGAGCGCCCAAATCAATGGCGCACATGGAATTCTGGAGCCCCCCCACCTTTCTACCTTTAAGAGGAGGGGGGGGGGGTCCGAAATCGAGGGCGCACCTCTTCAATGGATATGATCGAAGCGCCCAGATCAACGGTGCACAGGGTGATTTCGGACCCCCCCTGCCTTTCTACCTTTAAGCGGAGGGGGAGGGTCCAGAATCGATGATGCATCTCTCCGACGAATGCAATTCGAGCGCCTGGATCAACGGCACCCAGGCCACCCAGACATCCACTGTCGTTCTGTGTTTAATCAACGTGGGCCCCCCCTTTGTTGTGTCATCCTACCATCTGTTCTCCACCTAACCACACGATCCCTTTCCCATGTCATCATCCACTCACCACCTGCCATGTGTCCCGCTCTCTTCCATGTCAGCCTCCCACCAAAGTGTGTCCATTACATCTCATCTCCTGCCCCCTTCACTTATTGTCTTCCTCCATGTGTCTTCTCCTGTAACCTCTCTCACACCCTCATAGTTTCGGTATTACCACTCCCGTTATGCACCCCATCCTTCGCGCTGGCCTCCACACCTATTCATCAGGCTGTTCAGCTAATCCATGTGGCAGCCCGAAAGGTCTTCCATGTCGCGAAAGTGCCGAGTTGGCTGGGCCATCCTAAATCCCAATGAAGCAGTTATTGAAGCAGTGGTTAGACATCGCCTCTGCCATAATGGGAAAGTCCGACGACGAATTAAAGGCATGTCGATTCGCCCACAAAACTGTAAGGAGTTCGATTGTGTCTGTCGCGGGTGAACGATCATTCAGAGACTACAACTGTAGATTGTCAGAAGCCATGCAGACGAAATGTGTTTAATGCAGCGTCTCAATTTTGTTGCTATGGTTGTTTTGAGTATATGTAGGTGTTTTCGCCATTTTTGTATCGATCGATGGTTGAGCTGAGCTCCTGGTTGTAATTCTTTAATGAAGCACTGATACTTTGGTTATGTATAGACTTTTGAGACTTCTTGCCTTATGAATGCCAGTTTCTTTTACATCTTTGTTAAACTATGTTAGAACAACTCGAAATTGGAGGGTCCAGTCGAGTTGTAGTTGTTATAAGATGATGTTGGATAGGATCACTGTAGCAGTTACGTTGTTTCTAATCAGTTCTTGTGATTCTTCCCAGCATTGAATGACTTGGAATTGGAGGATCTAGTCAAGTCCCCTTTTCAGCTTCTTGAGACCCTGAACCAAGAGGATCCTTCATTCAGAGTCTTTCCTTTGCAAACCACTGAAAGCCTGTTTCTCGAAGTTGTTTGTTCACCTTTCTCATCAAGTCTTCCACCTGCTCATCTTTTAAATCAACCCATTGGCTGAAGTTAGATCAAGACCTCCTCTGTTCCTTGCATGCTAGACCCAGTCCCTGAGTTAGAGTGATATTTCCCCAAGTCTCCATCCATCTGATCATCTATTAAAAACTATCATGACATAAACCTGATGGGTGTCGGGCTCTACTCCTGCAAGCAATCTAGGAGTGACTTCCGATGCTAACATTTCTGGCGCCGTTGTCGGGGTCAAAGTTGAATATTTTCCCTGGGCAGAACGACATTGAGCTTCTAATTCTGAAGGTGCATCAGACATCAGAGCCCTTAAAGATTGCTACTGTGCACCTGGCGACTCCACTGTGGCGACTCCATTGTTTCTGCATCACTATTTCAGCTGTGACTACTATTAGCACACCTGAAAGCTGACCCTAAGGAGCTTTCTCGAGAAGGTTTCAACATCTGCTTTCTCAGCCTGAGAATCTTCCTGGGGTAACGACAATGTTAAGATCTAGCCTTTGATGGTGAACAAGGACCAAACACACTTGAAGCTGCGCATCTTTCACCTGGCAAATCCATGATTCGAGGATCGATTGGCAACTCCACTGGTTTGATATGGAGAAAATTATGGCTCAAAGGTTTGCTTTCTATGACTTTTCTCAGATAGTCGGTTCTCCTAATACACTTCCTGATAGAGACCAATGGGAATATTTCCTCCCTGAATTTCATGCTGCAAGTTGGGAGGAACCAGCTGAGCATTTACTGGACTTCCATGAGGCTATCCACCGACACAATATCACGCATGAGGATGTCCAAATTAATCTCTTCAGGTATTCATTGAAGGGAGCTGCTCTTGAATGGTGTCGGTCTCTTCCCGCTGCAAGCATCCGCTCTTTAACAAGTTTTCATATAGCTTTCAATTCATTTTGTAAAGACTACTATCCAGCTGATGGTTTGTTTGAAAACTGTTGTGAGGAGTTTTCTTCGCTTCAGGAAGCCTCTGCTGGCCCTGAAGACCAAGTCCATGATGAAGCCCTTACTGTGAAGGAAAGCATCTGCTGTGAAAATATAGAAGTGTTGGACGATATTAATTGTGTTAGCCCCAGAACGGAAGCATCTGACATCATATCAGATGCATCTGTTCTTTTAGATCTTCATGAAGATCAACACGCCTCTTGTGGAGATTATGAGTTTGCAGAGAAGATGTGGTCCATGGTAGATGGCTCACCTGAGTATTGGGTTGAAGCAGATATTCCTAACAACCCTGCTTCTGAGGACGGAGGCCTTCCCGTTTTTAAAGAAGAAATTATTGTGGAAGCGGTTTCCTCTCTTTTTCTCCAGGGGGTTTCTCATGATATATGTTTACTTAGTATTAAAGAGAAAAATATTACGTGTGAGAAGCCAGAACCAGTAGGTCCCACTATCCCTAAAACATAATTTTTTTACGGGATCACTGTTCTGGAGGAGGATCATATCAATGAAGGACAACCCCTTTTTGATATATATTATAGTGATGATGAGCAGCAAGCTTATCCTACTTTTGATCGCTATATAGATACTGAAGAGAAAGTCAGCAAACAGAACCACCCCATGGTCCCTATTTATGATGAATATGAATCGGACCTGGGGGAGACCGAACCAGAGGAGCAGAATATTTCCTGTCTAGATCCAATCAGCGAGCAGCCATCGCCTGAGAGCAGCGAGCCTACATCAGCTATCCACCATCAACCTGTGCTTATCAGAGATATTCAGCCACAGGTGAACAACTGTGTAGAAAAGGAGGGTGTCTGTCGCCCATTTTCTGGAAGTTTCCACTCATTCTATGACCATGTATGCAAGTACATGGAGTGGCATTTCCCCTATGCCTTGGAGCCGCCCTATTTCATCTCAACTTCACCCTATGAAGAGAAGTTGAAGAGTGTAGTCGTTCTGCTGTCACAGTTACAGTATCTGCTGGTGATCATCGACAGAAGGAAGGAGCTTCTATCCAGGAAGTTGCTTGAATGGCTATGGTGGAAGTTTTCTTTCACCTAGCCCATGTAAAGGGTTTTATTAGTTTAGGATTGTATATAAATAATCTCCTTTGAGCATGTATCTTTATTTTGTTGGTTTTATTTTTCGGCTTGTATTTTCAGCAGCGGGATGTTTTGAGCATGACTCCATAGCCCAACAGCAAGGCACTGAAGCTGCGGAATGAGTTCTTAGAGCATCACAGGGACGACTCTATCCCCCATGGAGCCTAATGTTAGCGATAATTCTTGTCTTGGGATCGAGAGCATTCAGGTCTGCAGGTTGCATGAAGAACACCCAAGCATAGCACGTAAAGCCCCATTTCAGGCAAAAAATCAAATGAGTGGGTGAAATTACGTTGTCAACGGCCTAGATTCATCCATAAGGATAGATCGACATTCGGCGGGAAATCACGGTTAGTGGAGTTGCTCCGGGATTAATGCGATGGGTAGCGTCTATATATTCATGAAGGATCTCATCCGTCCATACAAAAGGACACGTGGTGTACGATCATGTCATGTCGGCATTTGGGGATTAGAGGGGTAAGAGCTCCTCATCATTGTACATCTCGAAACCCCGAACCCCGAAATGCCGATAAGCGCCCTTCAAAGCCGAGCCCATGGTCCTAGCGCCAGGTCACGTCAAGAGAGCCTCATAATGGAGGCAACTCTCTTCTAAAATCAAATGCCATCTCGACCATTCCTCTGGAGGACACGTGGCACAAGATCCAAGCCATGAGTGGGGCCATTTGGGATTTTCACGTTGGAAGCGTCGAGCTCCTCTTAGCCGTCCATCCATCAATGAAACTCGGGCGCGTTGGACTTAAAGGGGGTAAAAATGTGAAGGAATGGGTAAAAAACCCACTTGTCCTAAGTTTGGGAGGCAAATGCGTCTGTACTTAAAAGATAATCGGATCTAGATGGCAGGAATTAGAGCACCCATATCAACGGCGCACATGGAATTCCGGAGCCCCCCCGCCTTTCTACCTTCAAGCGGAGGGGGGGGGTCCAGAATTGAGGGCACACCTCTTCAATGGCTACGATCGAAGCGCCCGGATCAACAACGCGCAGGGTGATTCCGGACCCCCCCCGACCTTTCTACCTTTAAGCTGAGGGGGGGGGGTCCGGAATTGATGACGCATCTCTCCGACGGCTACAATTCGAGCGCCCGGATCAACGGTGCCCAGGCCACCCGGACATCCACTGTCGTTCTGCGTTTAATCAATGTGGGGCCCCCCTTTGTTGTGTCATCCTTTCATATGTTCTCCACCTAACCACACGATCTCTTTCCCATCTCATCATCCACTCACCACCTGCCATGTGTCCCGCTCTCTTCCACGTCAGCCTCCCACTAAAGTGTGTCCATTACATATCATCTCCTACCCCCTTCGCTTATTGTCTTCCTCCATGTGTCTTCTCCTATAACCTCTCTCACACCCTCATAGTTTCGTTATTACCACTCCCGTTATGCACCCCATCCTTTGCGCTGGCCTCCACGCCTATTCATCAGGCCGTTTAGCTAATCCATGTGGCAGCGCGAAAGGTCTTCCACGTCGAGAAAGTGCTAAGTTGGCTAGGCCATCCTCAATCCCAATGAAGCAGTTATTGAAGCAGTTGGTGGTGGTTAGACATCGCCTCCGCCATAATGGGAAAGTCCAACGACGAATTAAAGGCACGTCGATTCGCCCACAAAACTGTCAGGAGTTCGATTGCGTCTGCCGCGGGTGCACGATCATTCAGAGACTGAAACTGTAGATTGTTAGAAGCCATGCAGACGAAATGTGTTTAATGCAGCGTCTATATTTTTTTGTTGTGGTTGTTTTGAGTATATGTAGGCATTTTCTCCATTTTTGTATCGATCGATGGTTGAGATGAGCTCCCGGTTGTAATTCTTTAATGAAGAACTAATACTTTGGTTATGTATAGACTTTTGAGACTTCTTGCCTTATGAATGCCAGTTTCTTTTACATCTTTGTTAAACTGTGTTAGAACAGCTCGGAATTGTAGGGTCCAGTCGAGTTGTAGCTGTTATAGGATGATGTTGGATAGGATCACTGTAGCAGTTACGTTGTTTCTAATCAGTTCTTGTGATTCTTCCCAGCGCTGAATGACTTGGAATTGGAGGATCCAGTCAAGTCCCCTTTTCATCTTCTTGAGACCCTGAACCAAGAGGATCTTGCATTCAGAGTCTTTCCTCTGCAAACCACTGAAATCCTGTTGCCCGAAGTTGTTTCTTCACCTTTCTCATCAAGTCTTCCACCTGCTCATCCTTTAAATCAACCCACTGGCTGAATTTAGATCAAGACCTCCTCTGTTCCTTGCATGCTAGACCCAGTCCCTCAGTTAGAGTGATATTTCCCTAAGTCTTCATCCATCTGATCATCTATTAAAAACTATCGTGACATAAAAATGATGGGTTTCGGGCTCTGCTCCTACAAGCAATCCAGGAGTGACTTCCGACGCTAACAGGGAGGTAATCCAGTCAGTACCGATGAATGAAAGTTGATCGATAGTCACAATTATTCCATCGTGAGGGAAATATATCACACGAAAAAGAGTGGACACAATAGCTTTCATGAAATATACATAATCCCTCCCAAGGATTAAAGAGAAATCTAAGGGGTTTTGGACTACCATAACATCAATAAAGACAATTTTCCCTCCCAAAGTTATAGGAAGCTGAGGAAGGGTCCCTAAAGGTTGACTAGTTCTTCTATTAAAAGATAACAGATTCTGTGTAACCAGTGCAAGCTTAGGACAACCCAAATCATGCCAAGCCATAGAGGAAAAAATGATAACGGACGCACCTTCATCTATCAACGTCTGAGGAACATCCCAACCACAAACCTGTACAGTAATATGGAAAGGAATGTGAGAGGTAAGATGAGGTCCAATTCGCACACCCAAATTAAAAATGATGGCCTCATTACTTGGAGGGGGTTCCATGGGATAAGGAGGAATACCCCCCGACATAGCAGAGTCTATATAAATGAGAAAAATGTATGCAGTATCGGGTTTACTCTCGAGCGAGAGAGTAGGATCGACTGATGACAAGATCAGATCGACCACTTGGGTTTCATTCTCCAAGGGGAGAATGGGTTCGACGGGTGGAAACAAATCAATCACTTGGGTTGCACTCTCTAAAGGGAGAGTGGGATTGACCGAGGATAGGATCAGATCGACCACTGTGTCAACTGGTTCAACTAAGGACGTGACCAGTTTGACTACCTGATTAATCGGACTAACCGATGGGGGGATCAAATTGATCATTCCATCAACTATAGGTGGGTCAAGAGTAAGCTTGTGATAAGAAGTTGGAAGTTGGGGTTGTGAAATAGTCATATATTCTAGTAATTTCGAGGCTTCATCCATACGAGGAAAAATTTTAGTTTGATGACTCCCTTCGCATAACCTACAAGGAAACTTGACTCTACTTTTCTGCTTCCCAAAGGTATTTTGACTAGTTGAAGGGACGTCATCAACATGTTGTTCAGAGGTTGACGACATGGGTTGGAAAGGTTTTGCAGACCATTCTTCTATAACCTTGGATAGACTAGGGAAATCCTTAAGAAGATGGCTACCCTTACAAAGCCTACAAGGGTACTTGGGCTTATGGTTTGTTTGAGTGATCTTGACATCATCAACACTCCCAACATGATTAACAGTAACTGGTTGTTTTCCAACATGTTGGACAGTGGTTGGAAGTTTGGACCCTTACTTATTTTTCTTCTTATTATTCTTCCATTTTTTCTTCTTCTTATCCACTGGGTTACTAGCTTAAGAGATTTCACTCGGCAAAGAAGATTAAACAGAAGGAGACCTTGCAAGTGAAGAAGGTGAATAAGATCTTATTGGTGAAGAAGGTGAAGGATCAACATGAGGTTGATGTTATTGGGGGGAAGTTCTTAAAAATGAATCACTAACTACATTTGGGACTACCTGAGTGGAAAACAAGCATACCGGTAATTCAATTGTGAGACCTGGAAGGCTCAAAGTAGCAATGTGAAGAGGACCAATGTTTTCATAAGAAGGAAAAAAAAAAGGTTCTCCCAATAAAGGGGTTCCTTCACTAGTCATTTTGGGAACTGATGCCATTAAATAAAAATCCAACCTAGATTCTGCTAGGGAAAACAAACAGCACACACTATGAACATGTTGGAATATTGGTTGTTGTCATTTATGTCAACCCTAGTCATGGATTTTGAATAGCAATATTGATGAAGGTATTTGGACATGAAGGAAAATGCACATGAAGATACAACACCCATGGATGGATAATATATATCATGTTGTTTCCAGTGGTATGTGGCACATCACGTGGATCCTCATGGTTGAGGACAAATGGAGTTTTGAATATGACAAAGTGAATTGAAGAAGGAAGTACATGTAGGCCCTGAAGATAATTAAACATAATTACAAAATAAGAAAGTGTCAATTCGGCCCTAATGTTAAAAGGAAATAACATAAATGGTATAAATAAATATCATTATACATTCATTTGATACAAATGTCAAATTTCATAGGAAAATCAGAAGTAAAAAAGGTTGGATTTCAAGGGAGGATGAAGTCTTTTGGTGATGTGTTCTAAGGTATGTTATTTTTAGGTCATCTTACCATTTCTTTTATAAAAAAAAATCTAGAATGATTCAGATGGAGAAATTGTTATGGTATTGAGAAGACATATCAAGGTACATGTGGTAAAATTTTCAGCTCTTGATTCACTATAATTATGGAGATACACTTTGTGGAAGATAGGGTTTTTGATCAGTCCCGAAGCTAGTCAATAAACATGCATTCCGGGTAAAATAGTCATAACTTCTTCATAGAGAATCCAAATGAAGTGGGAAAAATTGAATTGGACAGAGTACAGATTTTAGTTTCTTTTGTGTGAGTTTCATAATCAGATGTTAAATATTGAGCACGGGGCATTCTTTACAAGTTCGGTCCCCTGAATACACAAGAATTGAACAAAGTCTAGCATTCTGTCTATAACTTCTTTTTGTGGAGGATTCAAGGAGTGAAACTTGGAGAAGTTTCAAAGAATACATTGAGTAATATTATCTACAGGGTCATAGTATTCCAAGAATTTAATAATTTTATAAATTGAATAAGTCTCAGGAAGCATTATCAGGTTCTATGTGATGGTTGGTTGATGGTGATGATTTAATGTAAAGTTTTATTATCTCTAATATATTCTTGGGTCAAAGTAATGGGCAAGGATGGAGATTTAAACACTCTCTTGATATTGGAGGATTGTATCTTCCTCTTGGAGGTTTATCCCTCCCTTTACATTTGGAAGTCATTACCTCCCTTGAACGATAACTATTGATTATTTCTCATATATTGTGCATGGTATATTGTGGTGTATTGGTGTAACTCTTATACTATTGTTCATTGGATATAGTTTAATGGTTTAAGTATAAGTTGAAAAAGGTTTTAAATTGTACTTGATACTGATTCACCCCCCTCTCAGTATCAACAATTGGAATCAGAGCAGGTTGCCTTCAGAATAGTTTAACCACTGGAAGGAAAATCCTGAGTAGAGATGGATGACCATGAGCACATTTCAAATGGGATTCAAAAATTTGATGGAAGAAATTATGCATA
>ML821542.1:45132-55945 GCA_009831015.1 Picea engelmannii
TGCACACCTCTCTAGTAGGAGGGCACTCAGGATTTTTGAAAACCTACCATAGAGTCAAGAAGGATTTTTTTTGGGATGGCCTTAAAACTAATGTTCAAAGGTTTGTGGCAGAATGTTTGGTTTGCCAACAAAATAAGGTGGAAGAAATTAAGATCCCAGGTATTTTACAACCATTATCCATCCCAAGTCAGTGCTGGGAGGAGGTTTCCATGGATTTCATCACAGGGTTACCAAAGTATGAAGCAAAGAGTGTCATCATGGTGATTTTTGATAGACTGACCAAGTACGCACAATTTTGTGCACTCTCTCATCCCTTCAAATCTAGTATCGTTTCCACCGCATTCATGGAGACAGTTCAAAAGCTACATGGTAGCCCAAAGATTATTGTAAGTGACAGAGATCCCATCTTCACTCAACATTTTTGGACATAATTATTTTCTTGTTTGGGTACTCAATTGACTCATAGTTCATCCTATCATCCTCAATCTGATGGACAAACTGAGATAGTGAACAAATGTCTAGAAGGCTGCCTTTGTTGCTTTGTCTCTGATAAAAAAACATAATGGTTCAAATGGTTACCCTTGGCAGAATGGTGGTATAACACTTCCTTTCATACTGCAACAAAAATGAAACCATTTATGGCACTTTATGGATACCACCCTCCTTCCATCACTTCTTCTCTAAAAGAAAAATCAAAGGTTCAAGCAGTGGAATATCACATCGAGAATCAACAACAAGTTCTCCAAATATTAAAGGACAACCTGACCATGGCACAGAAACGCATGAAACAACAAGCAAATCAACATCGTAGTGAAAGAAGTTTTGAAGTAGGGGATTGAGTGTTTTTAAGACTACAACCATACAAACAGATGTCCCTCAAGCAAGCCAAGAAGGATAATAAATTATCACCAAAGTAATATGGCCCTTATAAGGTGTTGCAAAAGATTGGTACTATGGTATACAAATTGGAGTTGCCTGCATCTTCACGAGTACACCTAGTTTTCCATGTTTCATGCTTAAAGAAGGTCATAGGTGACAAGATCCCAGTTCAAACTATATTTCCATAACTTGACGAGGAAGGAAAAATCATATTAGAGCCTGAAGCCATCACTGACACAAGAATTCACCAGCTAAGGAATAGATCCATTTCAGAGTATCTCAATAAATGGAGGAAACTACCGACTGAAGATTCCACTTGGGAAGATGAGTCTTTTATACAGAAGCATCTAGATTTAATCAAGCGTTGCGGACAACACTTGCTTCAAGGGGAGGGGCATGTTAATCCCTAATATTGGCTCATTACCCCTTAATTGGGGCATATTTTATTAGTAATGTTATTTTATTTATGTCGGCTTTAGGCCATTAGTTGTAATTACACCTCCTAGTATCCTATATATACCAAGGAGACATTTTCATTTTGAATCATCTTGTACTTGAACATTTAAGTGGGGTAAATGGAGGTTGCCCCATCGAAGAGGCTTATTATCTGAAATTATCTCTTTTTCAAGGCGTTGAGTACTTTTTCTGAGGTTTTTCTATGCTATATTGATATTTGGTTCTTAACAACAAAGTAAAGCTCAAAGTCACTCTAATCAAGCCAACAATTTCAAGCCAAATTTCCAATCTAAATTTTTCCATGAGATCTCCTCTCCTTTTATAAGATGAAGAGGATATGCTGAGGAGGTTAGTATGATCCCACTAAATCATGAAAGAGAGTAAAATCTAAACCCATTCGAAAGCCACCTCACCATAGAAGTTTCTCCTTCTATAATCATCGAGAAAATGATCATTTTTCCCATGTACGAAGGCCACCACACCCTAGCTATATAGGAACCTGCGGAAACTCCGCAGCCTAGCTATATTGCAGCTTGTAGAAATTAGGCATTTCCACACCCTATGTATAGAGAATCCTGCAAAAATCCTCTTTAATAGGGCTTTTACAAAGGAAAATACAACTCCTTCTCTCAGGGAAATTTCTTCTCCCTTCTTTCTTCAGGAATTCAGGCCACTGACCCCTCTAAAGGAAACAGATAGGTTTACATCATTAATGGTCATAAGGGTGACGAAAATAATGTGTAACACCTCTACACCGATTTAGCCTCTTGCTAACTCCCAAAACTTGGATTCCATATAAAAATTGTTATAGTGTTAACACAAGGTATATAATCAAGTGTTGTTACTACGCCAATATATCTTTGCTTATGATCTGCGGTGTTAATAGGGTTAGTAAAATAATGCATGCCACCTTCGAAGAGTTAATAGAATATTCTGCGAAGTGATTTTATCACAGATATGTGTCCCAGCCTGTTTATAGACACCTGCATCCTGTAACCGCCCCTACTTCTACCTAGGGTGAGACTTCGCCTACTTCATGGGTGTTGCCGAAAGGGCTGGTAATCGAGGTTTTGTTGGTGTGTTGTTAAGCGTTGAACCCTGGGTATTTCCCTGTGCCAACAAATGGTTCTGTTGTCGGGACCTGAAACTAGGATTGTTGGGAACTGAAGTAAAGAAAAAGAGAAGATTTGTGCGTAGATCTACAACTGAAGTGCGTAGTACTCTACTTGAATTGCGAAGCTTTGTGCCGAGGAAGTAAGTTGTTCTAAAGTAAATAGGTAAGATCCTAAAAGAAACAAGCTTTGTACTTTGGTAAGAGAAAGATAAGTAAAATTGTTTGTTTTGCAAGCATGAATTTGAGTATGTTTTATAGATTTTGTCCTAGTCTGAAGGCTAGGGAGAAGTTGAAAGAAAGAATTGATTTGAGTAAATTTAATGAAAATGAAGAAATATGTGTTATTCCTATGCATAGAAAGAGTTTTTGGACTAATAAGTGGATGCAGGAACCTAGATTTTTTTTTTGAATATTGCAGGTCCAACACTATGATCCTAGGGGAAGTGCGTAGTACAGAAAATATTAGGGAACATTTTAGAGAAAAAGAGGATTGACTTTATGTTATAATTGAAGAAGGTCAGGACATATTTCTAAGGAATGTCCTGGAGTAGGCCCTATTTGTCTTTGTTGTAAGGTTGTTGGTCATGAGGTTGAGGATTGTCCAAGGATTATTACTAAAGTTGAAATAATGGGAATAAGACAAGAAAACTATGAAGAAAGTCAAGAAACGAAGGGCATGTTAGAAAGTCATAAAGAGAAAAGGTCAGAGGAAGTTCAGACTATGTTATTACAGTTGGAAGAAATGATGGATGTTCATAAAGATATCAGTTTACCATAAATCCTAAAAGAAAAACAGCGCTTAAGTGCAAGAATAGAAGACTTTGACGTAGACTGTGTCTTAGATGAAGAAATGCAAGTGAATATTATGACAGAAGAAACTTGGAAATATTTGAGAAATCCTATTGTGGTGCCTTCTTTAGGAAGGATAGGCTTGTTTAAGGGAAATATGATAACCTTATGTGGAAGAGTAACTATTGTACCTATTATTGTTCATGGAACATCGACTAAAGAAGAATTTTAAGTCATTAGGTTTGTTGAGGACAATGCCCCTTTCCCACTTTTGTTAGGTAAGGCTTGGATTGAGAAGGATCAAATAAGAAGGAAAGCAGAGGAAGAAGCTACAGAAAATAAAAAGGAATAACTAAGGGATTTCATAGATAGGAAAATAGATCGACTAATAGAAGAATGACAGGATAAGTCGAAGCAATAGAGAAAACTAACAACGCAGGAGGGACAAAAAGCAAGAGAATTAGATATCAAGGTTGAAAGAATGAAAGAAGGTTTGAAGAACATATATATCCAATAAAGAAGTATTCCCACTCAGGAAATGTTAATAAAATGGATATTAACTTCAGAATATTTGAGGGTACCTCAACAATGAGAAGCCACTACACTAGAGGAAGATAAGAATAAAAATGGAAAGAGGATTCTAGAAACAGTTAGAGAGACTCGGATAACAGGAAAGAAGGAAAGAAAGTTGAATAAAAATAAGGCTAAGTTGGAAAATCTATAAGAAGTTACAAAAACCAGATGGAAGAATTCACAGACTGGAACCTCGCAGGAGTCAGGTTCGCAGGATTTGAACCTCGTTGGAACAACAGGTCCGCGCGGATTTGGACTTCACCCTGGTGAAGTTAGATGACTTTTGGAGGTGCCCCGACTGTTAGAATGACCCTCTGGAATGGTTATAAAATGAATTAATGGTCTTATGGACTTCTTTTGGACGTTAATACCATGCCATAATGGATAGATTTACATTAATGGAAGCATTTCCTGACCGTTGGAAGATTCATCACGATACCCCGCTTATTTAACTCGTTGGTCATTGCATTGGGACCAATTTTTGCTACTCATGATTGATTGAGATAAGAACAGAATTTTCCAAGTGTCAAGATATGTTATCTGAAACTAGACCCCGCATGTCCATTTGTCTACCCCGTCTGTCTGTTTTTCTACCCTGCCTGTCTGTTTGTATACCTCGCCTATCTGTTAAAATCTAGAATGTCGGGCGAACCTAGCGAGTTGGAGAATTCTGTCGAGGAATTTATTAAGAAGCTAATGGTCTACATACCTATATCTAAAGGTATTCAGGCATTTTCGACTAGGGGACTGCATAATTCCCCTTTGACCGGGCGTCGTTCCACCCGTATCAACCCCAAAACTAAACATCGAAGTAAGCAACGCAGTGATCTGGCTAACACGAAGTCAATCCCATCAATCCTGCATGAGTATGTTCTGCCTATGGCTAGTGTTGTTAACCATGATATTATCCCTCAAGATTTTGATTACTCCATCTTCACTATGTACATTCTGAAAGGAATTTTCATAGTCAGAAGTCAGTTAGAATAGATCCCATTGTTGAAGCACAACAACTTAAACTTAGGATACTGGAAGAACTATGCCATGTTGTCTCCTCACCGCTATTTAACGAAGACAACTACAAAGAAACCTCACCTCATCTCACAGCCATGGATTAAAGGGTTGGCGCAGTCAACCATGTTGAACGTGATGAAGACCCCACATTTTGGCTGCCACCAGGAGGTTATCGCTTGCGTTAAACTCATTCTATCATGCTATCATGGAAGATATCTATGGCTCGATAGAAGGATTACTGTGGATCCGACGTTGATCCATTGGATCACAGGTTTAAGTGTGAAGGGTCTTGACCCACAACAATTTTATCCAAGAAAGGACTTAGACCGTTCGTTATCACAATGCACCAAAGAAGCTTATGGAGAGGTGGAAAAAGGAAAGCGAGGTTAAAAGATAGCCTATATACAGGATGCAACTCTTAGCTGGAAATCTAGTGAGGAAGAACTTCCCCACATAGGTCACCGGGTTTGTGGTGGACCTTGCAGGAAAGTGTGTGGAGGGCATGCAGATGAACTGGGTGAACTACCTCGTCAACAAATTAGAAAAGGATTGTCGCGAAGCCCGAGACTTGGGATATGAATTCCATTACAGTTGGTTGATCATTTTAATCACATTTGTCGCTTGGCACATGCCTGAAGGAGCCACTTTCCCAGAGATTGAACCTTCAGAGCCATTGGTCACTTAGTTTTCCACACTGTGGTTTACCAATGACATGATGAAGAAGTGGCAGTCTAATGCGGTGTTTCATCGATATTAATAGCAGTTGAAGGTCGCCATTGAATCATTATCATGTATGACACTGTGTACCCAGCATCAGTATCGACCCATAGAAAATTTTTTCATCGATCCCCACTTCATCTACATCAATGCGCGAAGAGATGAGAACCAGGAATAATTGTAGTCATACTACAAGCTGAAAGATGAAGATATGGAGAAGATTACAAAGGAATGGCCAGAGGAATTTATTGTACTTTTTGTCGATGCAGAGTTATCCAACACTGACATGATAGGAATCCCCATAGTTACATGAGTTGAACATGTCAGACAGTCCAGTGGGATGAAGAAGTATAAAAAGAAGGAAGAATTCCACGACATAGAGAGTGATGAAGAGGAAAACGCTTCTGGAGATAATGGGTCTGACTCACCAGGACGAGGAGAAGATGAAGCAAAAGGATAGGGAGGAGGAGATGAAAGAGAAGAAGAGAAAGGAGGAGGTGAAGCTACACTGTCGGAAGACCCCCCTACTGGGATAGTAACACCAAAAAACAGGAAAGTTTCTCCGAAGAAACCTTCAACAAGGAAGAAAACACATACCGATAAGGCATAGTTGGAGGCCACTCTCACTGATGATGACATCAGTCTGGTCCATGGAGCTATGGAGGACACTTATGAAGACATGTTGCAGAGATATGGAGAGAAACATGAGGATTTATACAGAAGGATTGAGAGAGAATTGAAGGAAGTGCAACAGGTTGTTCGCTTGGTCCGCACAGTACCTATTGTGTCATCTGTTCCTTTATCATTATAGACTGCAGAATTGGGAAACGAACCAGCTATCTTAAGAAGGCTTATGGATGCAATAGAAGCTCGGTTCTAGATATCTCGGGAAGAGAAGGAGAAGGCTATAGAATCCTTGCAAAAGGAGAAAGATGAAGTCCTAGCAAAATTGTGAGCAGTGTAGGACAATGTAGCTGCCCATGAAAGAGAGAAAGCAGAGCTTCGGGTGAAGCTTTAGGAGGAAAAATATGAGCTACAAAGAGAAAAAGATCAATTTCACATAAAGCATGCCATGGTCAAAGAAGTGGTAAGTAAATCATGTTGCTTTGTGCCGGGCTTGGCATAAGAGGAGCAAGAGTCAGTTGAAGCTCAAGTAGTGAAGCTCGCAAAGACCCTCCAATAGCTTCAAGATAGGATAACAGAACTAGAGGGCCAAACAATGTCGAGCACCCTGCAAGAGGTGTGTGACCAGAGGGAGGAGACCGCTAAAAACACAATAACAAGTATAAGAGCCCTTGCCTCAGAATGTAAACAGTTAAGTGATAGAAGCGCCTAGACATATGAATGCCTCACCGAGGATCCAAAGCTAAAGAAGCTAGAAGCGCAGTTACAGGAGGTGCAACAACAATAATTTTTGTTGCAGGCGCAGATGAAGCTTCTCACCGCAGTGGAAAGGATGAATAGATCCTAGGAAAAGCACACAATACAACAACATATTACATCCCTCCAGGGTAAGGTAATGGAAGTAACACAGAAGCTACAACCTATGTAGGATGAAGATTGCAAGGTGTTTGAGGAGATTGATGGATAGGGCTCACAACTAGATCAAGTAGTTGCAGCAGTAGAACAACGCCTGGAAGGGCCTATTACGGAGCAGAAAGTCCAGGAGCTCGCTGAGCAGGAGGCTCAAGGGAGGCAGCTTGAGTTAAGCTCGAGGCTTTTGAGGCATCATTGTCCAGACTTGAGTGACTCGGGATGAGTCATAGGTGAGTGTTGGGGGCCTATTGGCCCTTGACCAAGTTTTGAGGAAACTTTGGTCAGATTTGGCCCCCTTTTGGACTTCGACACATTGGTCGAAGAAGGAGCACCCAGGCAGAGTTGAGATCGAAAATATCACCCATTTTTTAGGGTTATGTAAAGGGTCCTCTAGGGTTTTGTAATGGATTTATGGGATGTCAGCTCATGGGGTTTTCCCATGTTTAGGCCTTATTGTAAGGGTTTGTAAAGTATAAATAAAGGGGAATTCATTATAGAAGTAGGGAAGTGAATGTAGTTTTGTATAAACAGAAGTGATTTTGTGAAAATAAGTGTATGTGGTAGAGGATTTATGCCCGAATGTGATTTTGTAGAATGTGTTAAGTGTCGTGAGAAGATATTTTCACTCTGTGCAGTTGACCAAGTTTTGGAAGGAGGATCTAGTGCTTAGTGTGCAGATCTCCTGTCTTGTGCAGAGTTCGACTTTGTGGCTTAGTGCATAGGAGTAACTAAATGTAATATCTAGGCGAATAATAAAGAGGCAAAGAAGTTTGTGGATGTAGCCCCACCCTAGGGTGAACCACATATATCTGGTGTCCCTTGGTTTTCTTTGTGTTGTGTTATTTCTGTCATGAATCTGCTTTGTTCTTTGATCATGATGTGTAATAGATAGATACTTTGTTTTTTAAGTACTTTACTTATGTTATGAAGGATAGAATTAACTTATAGTGATAAGTGTTAAGTGTTAAGTTCTCAGGGTATATAATCAAGTGTTGTTACGGCACCGATCTATCTTTGATTATGATTTGCGGTGTTAATAGGGTTAGTAAACTAATGCATGTTACCTTCTAAACATTAATAGAATATTCTGCGAAGTTCTTTTATCATAGATCTATGTCCCAGCCTGGTTACAGACACTTGCGTCCTGTAACCCCCCCTGCTTCTACCTTGGGTGAGACTTCACCTACTTTGCGGGTGTTTCTGAAAGGTCCGATAATCGGGGTTTTGTTGGTTCTTTGTTAAGCGTTGAACCCTGGTTCTACCCCTGTGCCAACAAAAGGTGTGAGATTTGAGTGTACATCTAATTGTAAAAGGAGTTTCCAACACTTGACGAGTTTGTTGACAAGTGCACCACTTTTGAGAATTGTTGATCCTAATGAAGAATTCATTGTGTGCACTGATGCATGCAAGGAAGGGATTGATGGAGTCCTTAGTTAGAATGGGCATGTGGCGTGCTACAAATAAAGGAAGTTAAAAGATCATGAAAAGAATTATACTACTCATAATTTATAATTGGCATCCATAGTGCATGCCTTGAAGATGTGGAGGCACTACCTCATGGGGAAAATATATGAGTTGAGGACAAACCATAGTGGTATGAAATATTTATTTGGAAAACCAACTTTAAATGCAAGGCAAAGCAGGTGGTAAGAATTCCTCGGTGACTATGAATTTGATATAAATCATATCAAGGGTAAAGATAATATGGTGGTTGATGCACTCAACACGAGAGTGCATGAAATGCATGCTACAACCATTAGCATGTACAAATAACATTTGAAAGACAGAATGTTAGAGGCTGCAAAATTAGATCAACATTATGTGGAAATAAAGACAAAGCTACAGGGGCAGAGTTTATGTAAAAAATTCATAGGAGTTGAAAAATATTCCATTTAAAGAAATGCATAATGTTCCCTATGTTGGACACCCAGGTTACCAGAAAACTATTAGAGTTGTCAAGAGACAATATTATTGGCCAGGTATGAAGAAGAAAGCGGTTTATTTTATTTCCAAGTGTTTGGAATGCCAAAAGATCAAGGCTGAGCATAGATGCCCAGCTGGTTTGCTACAACCATTACCCATTCCTGAGTGGAATTAGGAAGTGGTCACAATAGATTTCATCACTAAGCTGCCCGAAAATACCAAGCAGCATGATTCCATCATGGTAGTGGTGGATAAGCTTATTAAATTTGCCCACCTTATTCCAGTAAATCTCACTTACAAGGAAACAAACATTGATAATATTTATATGAGGGAAATTGCCAGGATTCATGGTATACCCAAGACAATTTTATTTGACAGGGATCCCAAATTTACATCAAATTTTTGGAAGGGATTATTTAAAGGATTGGGGACAAATCTGAATTTCAGCACATCCTATCATCCATAGTCATATGGGAAAAAAGAAAGGGTAAATCAAGTAATATAAGATATGATAAGAATGCATGTGATGGAAAAACCGATGCAATGGGAAAAATAGTTACATTTGGTTGAGTTTGATTATAAAAATGGGTATCAAGAATCTCTAAAGATGATCCAATTTGAGACACTTTATGGTAGAAAGTGCAACACACCAGTTAGTTGGGACAACCAACCAGACAAAGCAGTGGTTGGGCCAAATTTTGCTAAGGGAAATGGAAGAGAAAATGGTGAAAATAAAATAGAACTTAAAGGTTTCCCAAGACAGGAAGAAAACTTATGTAGATAAATGAAGAACTCGCAGATAATTTAAAGTGGGTGACCACATGTTTTTCAAAGTGAAATCTAGGAAGAGTTCACTTAAATTGGGAAATTGTTCAAAAATGGAAGCATGTTATCGTGGGTCATTTGAAATTTTGGAGAGGATTGGTCCTATCGCATACATACCTGCACTTCCTGCATACATATGCATTCATAATGTGTTTCATGTATATTTTATTATAAAGTATGTGTCTTATGCTAATCATCTAATTGATTGGAATGTGGTTTAGGTGGAGCAAGAAGGAGACTTTTGAGTTTAGTCGATGTGCATATTGGACTGGAAAGTCAAGCTTCTCTAGAATTGAGCAATAGGTCTAGTAAAGGTCTAGTGGACATGTTACGGTCCTGAGGATGCAACTTGGGAGCATGAGGATGTTATGTGTGTAGAGTACGCATATCTTTTTGAATACTTTTGAAGTTTTTCTTGTACATAATGCACTGAGGATAGTGCATAAATAAGGGGGAGGGGAATGTAATACCCCTAGGTCGAACCTCAATTTTGATATTAATGTAAATGTACATATAGTTTGTTGAGTTGTGGGTGCACAAGTCTTGGGTATAGTTTAGCGCACGTGAAAAAAAGGAAGAGTGAACCCTCGTTTCACAGCTTTGTGCGCACCTGAGTAAGTGTGAAAGTGTTACCCATGATTTTGGTCATAATGATGATGTATTGATGATGGTGTACTCAAGATCTTCATTAGAAATTTCTCCTGAGAAAAGTTACCTTCATCTCTTTCCAGAAATCACATTTTTTAGGACTGTTTGTAGGCTGCTAGTATATTTGCCTGCGAGAATGCATGATTCTCATAGGTTGCCTTAAGCCAGGGTGTGAGAAGTTCGCACTGTGTTGAACTACTAGGGTGCGAACTCTTTCTTAAGCAAGGAAAAAGATGAATTCTCGATGCTTCTAGAAGGGAATCTTCTAGAAGAATGAGATGGCATTCGAGTGGTTATCCTAGTACTGGATTCCCTGATATTTTGGGATCATTCTTATCCAAG
>ML821542.1:56771-89339 GCA_009831015.1 Picea engelmannii
TTTCACTTTTCTCCTGTCCTATCAGTCTCTGAGTCTTCAGGATATCCTATTAGACCTTTTGGGTCCAGAAGTCTTTTTGAATTTTGCTTCATTTTTCAAATTTTTGATTATGTTCAGGAATTCTCGCACTGCACTTCATTGCAGTCTACAAGAATAGGTAGAGTTCGCACTCTGCCCATAGGTTTCAGTGCGAGGTTCTCTCACTCTTCTCAAGGGTCACCTGCGAGAATCACTGATTCTCGCACTGTGTTACATTGCCTGCCTGCGAACATCATTTTTCAAAAAATTGGATTTGAGTTTTGGCATTTTTAACTGCCCAGATCAGTTTGATTGCCTCTTATGAGTTTCTTGGACCTCTGATTGATATCTTTCTTGTCTTTGTTTGTGTGCATGAACAGTCTTAGGGTTTCAAGGCTTTTCTTGTCATTTTGGACTTGACTTTTGTTTCTTGGCTTTTCTTGGCAAAACCATTCTCTCTGACTTTAGAATTTGAGTGTGTTTGATTAGTTAAGATCCAGTGATTGGTTGAAAGTTAAGTTTGCTTGGTTTTCTCATTTTCTTATGGTTTGAAAGATCATTTTATTTTGCATTTGAAAAGACTACATTGGTTTGCTCTTTATTTTTGCTTTCATTGAAAGAGTGGATTGGGTTATTTGCTTGTTCGTTGATTTGATTTTCTTTGCTCTCATTGGCATAGTGAGGGTCCTTTTTGGAAAGTGAACAAAAGTTTTTCTTTCAAAAACTTGTTTTTGTTTTTAGAAAACATTGACAAATCAAATTATTGAAATTGTTGAAGTATTTGAAAAGACACAATAGAGTATTTTCATGTGATAAATGATTGTTTGCATTGGCATTTGAAAGGAAATTTTGCATTGTAGTTCAAGGTTGATCTGGAAAACTTCTTCTCTCTCCCATACATAGGATTCATTGAACGAAAAGTCATATATTTCATTCTCATCCTTGCATTATTGGGTCAGAGTCATACAACACAAGTTTCATTTCCGTTACCTTTGAGTAAACAAAAGCTCTTAATAACACTGCGTAATCATAAAATTTATCTAGTAACTCTTTTCTAGGGCTCTTTTACACCAACATTTAGCTAGGCTAGCGCTTTGGAGTAGGAAGAGAGATACACTCTCCAAAAGCACAAAACACACAATAGCATCTTGTGTTAGGGAGTGTTAAATTCCATTTGCAACATCTTTTCCTGGGAAGCCCTTCTCACACAAGGGTCAAGCACGAGGTCGCATTGGTATTGGCAGAGTTACTCACCCTGCTTTGTTGATATCAGTGTAGAGATTGCACGTATTAGGGGGATCACTTGGAGGTATACCCAAAATGATGAGTGGAATCCTTTTGAGTTGATTTCGGGCTAGATACCCTGCCCTTGCATGTGGATCGGACTGTCGACTGTTCCCCCAGGATTTATTGTTGTTGGTGGTGACCTTAGTGGCCTATCTTTCTAGGTTCTTACCCAAGGTGACTGTGGAGGGGAAAGTCTTCATGGTACCTGGAATTGACGTTGACCAAACTCACTCGGACTCGTTGGAGGGTATACCCACGATTATGTGTGGGATCTTGCACCAGGGTGTAAGTCCGTTAACCAGGTCATCAGCGTAACTTTTCCACCCTAGCCCTGCCCCTTCTCGTCTCGTTGTTGCGATGCTGGATTTCATCACTAACTAGTGGCTTCAAAATTAGAAGGTCTTGTTTTCCTGGTGATTGCTTCCTAGATTTTGTTTACTAGCGTGTGTTGTTTGTTTCTCGAAGTTGACCATAGGATTTTCTTCATGAAGTTTGTCACTCGTTTACAATAGCTCCCCCACGTCATTCACGTAGAATGCAAGGTTTATCTCCAGAGCATCTGGATGGTTCTCAACCCTTGCCTACCAGTACACCTGAGGGCTCTCCTCGACAGAGTGAAGTCCCAGTTGTCACCACACCACAAGTGGAATCAACTGACTCTCTAGAACCTTTTCGAATTACCAATATTAGAGAGGATTTTCGAATTCTCCATGGTTCTGAACGACCCTTTATGCGATTGAATTATTCCGGAGAACTAGTTGTTACCACTTCTGGATCATCTGTTGTGCCTTTTCCCGGTGTAGAAGGCCAAGATCCTGTTTGGTCAGGTGATTTCCGAAGGACCCTTTTTGGTCCTGGTTCGCCTGTGGTCTCCGAAATCAACCCTCCGGTGTTTTCTGAGACAGAGACTGTACCATTGAATACCACTTATCACTTTACTGTCCCTGCCGAGATGGCCCATCTCACGAATACTACGAGTGTCCCAACCGGGTTAACTGCAGCTGGTCTTGCTCCTATTAACACACCGTGAACGCCCAATGTCACTCCGACACTACCACCCGGATACCATGCGTTGAATTCTTTGTTGAATGCTTCTGCTCCAACACCTCTGCAAACTCCGGCTGGTTCTCTAGGTGGTCCTTCTTTTCCTGGGCACCCTATTCCCAGTTTTATTCCGACACTCCCTCAATTTCCTTCTGGCAATCCTAATCCCAGTGGCACTATACCGTCCATTACACCCAACTTGCAGGTTCCCATTGGTGGCCAAGGTGGTACAACTCAACTTCCTCTTACCTAACATATTCCAATTACTACACAACCTTTGATTGGGACACAACTTCCGGTTGGAACACCACCTACGATAGGGGGACCAACCCCACCTTTTGGACAAAATATACCTCCCTCTTTGGCCCAGTATTGGAATCAGATGATACAAAATCTTCCTCAAATGACTGGGGGGCAGCAGCCTGTCCCTACTATAGGTCAACCATATCTAGGTATACCCAATCCTATTTGGGGTCAGGGTCAGAATGCTCAAACTCATGTCCCTAATCAAACTCAAGGTTACAATCCCTGGAACTACTATCCTCTCCAACCACCACCGAATCTGCCTGGGTCTTCCCATTATGGGCAGGTTGCTTACGGTCCTACTGGTTTGTCGACAGGGCTTCCACCCCAAAGCCATTAGTACCCACAGGTGAATTGATAGTTACCTTCTCTTGCTACTTTGGATTTTCCAGATTTTTCTAGGATTTTAAATGATCCTATTCGTCACTCTCCCCAATGGCCTGTTATTCCAGCCAAGCTTCCATTGGACATTCCTAAATTCGACGAGAAAGTGGGAGAGGACCCAAACAATCACATTATGACTTTTCACCTATGGTGTTCATCCAACTCATTGATGGATGACTCTATTCGTTTATGTCTTTTTCAACGAACCCTTACCGGTTCTGCTACGAAGTGGTATATCGAATTGCCACGAGGTTTCTTCTCTGATTTCAACACCCTAGCTATGGCTTTCCTTACACACTACCAGTTACCGATCCGTTATGATACTGGGACTAATATTTTGACTTCCTTCAAACAGACTAAAGGCATCTGATCATATCCATGAGTGGTGAAGATGTCAACGTCTCATTAAACTTGAACTCCCCGATTAATTACTGGCATAATGGTTTACAAAATCCTTTGTGAATGAAATTGGTAAGGACATTGCCATGGGTGGCATTGTTATGGAGGAGAAGGCTATAATTCATGCTCAATATCTTGATCTCGTTTATTCGCAAACGGGAACACTTTACAATTTGCTACCTGAATTACCTCATCCTAGTACTTCCAGCACTTCAACTGCTCCAGCTTCCTCGCATGCAGCTAACGGTGTGATTGGTACTGCCAACATCCACTCACATTCTGTTTCAAGTACAACCCCTAAATCTTCTTCTTCTAATGTTCAAAATGCTCTGTCTCCTGCCGCTCCCACCGAAAAAACTTTTGAGGTCAATACTGTCCAATCTACCCCCGCCAGTAAAAACAAATCTAAAAATGGGAGAGGCAAGAATAAGGAGGGAAAAAATAATAATCAAGCAGAGCAAACTAAAACCACTCCTATTGAAGATTAGGATAAGCGCAAACCACGTTACCCTTGCCTTATCTGTGGTGACGATCACTACACGAAGGATTGTCCACGACATGCTGAGGTCACTAAGTTCCTTCAAGGAACCCCAAAACCATCTACACCAGTTGTCTTGTCCCAACCCTTCCCATCTCAACAACAGGCTCAGTTGGTCATTCAAGACCAACCCTCCTCTTCTACGACATCATATGTTTTGATGTGTACTGGTGATTCTAAGCAAAACAACGTTGCACTCATGACTAGAGCCAAAGATTATACTCCATCTAAGGAGAAGGTTGATGATTTACCTCCTTCTTTGGTAAAACCATCTCCCGCAACTCCACCTACTAACGGTCCTCTTCATCTTGAACGACCGAGCCTTGATACAGTTCTGCGACCACCCCCAAAAGGTGTTGTTAGGAAATCGGTTTTCAATCCTCATGCTCGTGTGGCCCAGAACTACAGCATTGTTGAAGATTTGGCTCAGGCACCTTCAGCGATGTCAGCCCTTGAAGTCCTTCAGTCTTTTCCTACGCAACGGAAGGCACTGTTGAAAGATATAGGTGGAATTGACCCAACAGATACGAATTTAATAGTCTTTGACTTAGATGATCACATTCCATGGTTACCCCCGCAACTCGCATTCTAAATACAAGTTGTTGTCTCTGAAAAGAACATTTGCCGAACTGTTATCGACGAGGGTGCCTCAACGTGTGTAATGTATTTTTCTTGTTGGAAAGCCATTGGATCTCCTCACTTGAATGAATCACAAAACACTCTTAAAGCATTCAATGGCTCTGGTTTTAAGCCTTACGGTGTTCTTCCTTCATTGCCCATTACACTAGAAGGTAAGACGGTCCAAGTCGAAGTGGAAGTCTTTGACTCTCCCCTTGATTATAACCTTTTACTTGGCCGTAGCTGGATCGATTCCATGCACATTGTTGTGTCAACACTTTTCCGTGTAGTACGTTTCCCTCATCAAGGAAAGGTTGTTACCGTTGACCAACTTGCCTTCTTCAATTCTGATACATGTACTGGAAACGTGTCGTTTATTGCTAAAACCCCGCCAGGTTATGAGAATGTTGGTGTAGGCCTTTTAAAGGACTACTCGTTAATGGGTACTTTTCCCATTCCACCGCCCGATGTTCCACGCCCGTCAGTTGCTTCTATCAACATGATCTCCATCATTCCGCATGAACTTCCTGCATCACACAACCCTTGGATTGTCCCTGACCTTGGAGATCATTTTCGTTTCGGCGACGTCATGCCGTTAAGTCCGGTTGAGTCTGCTTATCAAGCCATTCAATCGGCAACACCTTCTACTTCTTCTCTTGATGAGTTGTCTCCCAATCCTTTTCATGTTATTTTTCCCACTGACGAGATGATCATGTCCATCATGGAGGACACCCCTTGGGACGATGGACATCATCGTTCCATACTCTTTCTGGAGCAACACACTCTTGAGAACTACCAACGGATTTTGACTCCGTCGACCGTTGTTGTCATCTCGACGATTCCCGCGACTACACACGATGTGTTTGTTGAAGGGAACTTAAGTAATATTTCGCCCACGATTCCCATTGACCTATCCATTAAACCTGGGATTGTTGAAAATGTCCATATTGGAGCTTCGTGTTCTTCCGACAAAATCGTCACCTATACGTCTCTGTTCAAAGAATTTTGTGACATCTTCGCCTGGAGCTACGAAGAGATGTCAGGTATCGACCCTGCAATTGTTGTACATGAGATAAAGACATACCCCGGAGCTAAACCTGTCCGGCAATGCCTTCTTCCAGTTCACCCATGTAAAGCGGCTACTATCAAGCTCGAAGTTGAAAAACTTCTGAAAGTCGGCTTTATTTATCCGGTGGCTCTTACAGAATGGGTTTCCAATCCTGTCCCGATTGACAAGAAAGGTGGCAGTATTCGTGTTTGTGTTGATTATAGGGATATTAACAAATCTTGTCCCAAAGTCAACTTTCCTTACCCCTTCGTTGATCAGATTGTTGATGATTGCACCGGAAGTGAAATCTTCTCTCTCATGGATGGTTTCTCCGGCTATAATCAAATTAACATTGCTCCCGAGGACCAACATAAGACTGCTTTTATTTGTCCTTGGGGTACTTTTGCCTATCGGAAACTTCCTTTCGGACTTAAGAACGCTGGCACAACGTTTCAACGCGCTATGTCTTATGATTTTCATGACATCAAACATATCGTTCAACCCTATTTGGATGATTTACCTGCTCATTCTATGTGCAGAGTTGATCACCCAACCCACCTTCGGGCCATTTCCGTTCACTGTCGGTTCTATCGTATATGTTTAAATCCTCATAAATGCATTTTTTGCGTAGTATCCGGCCTTCTTCTAGGTTTTATCGTTTCGTGTCAAGGGATCCGGGTGGATCATATTAAGGTTGAGGCGATTCTTAATATCCCTCCTCCTACATTGCGCCAGTTGCAAAGTTTGCAGGGGAAAGCAAACTTTCTTTGTCGTTTTATCCCTAACTACGCCGAGATCACTCGTGGTTTTACACGGCTACTAAAGAAAGATTTCGAGTTCGTTTGGGATACGGTTGCCAACAATGCTTTTGAAGCATTGAAGTTGTCCCTAACACGAGCTCCACTTATCTTTCCTCCCGATTACAGTCGCGATTATTTCCTTTATCTTGCTACCTCGGAGTACATTATTGGCATGGTTCTCGTCCAAGAGGATGATGTGCACGATGAACATGTTGTTTACTACTTGAGTCGAAGTCTCACACCAACTGAAATCAAGTATCAACATGTCGAAAAACTGTCTTTGGCTTCCGTTCAAGCCTTCCAATGCTTTCGGCACTATATCCTCTCACGTAAGACTACGGTGATTTCTCATTGCAACCCTATGCAACATATTTTGACACGTCAATTTCTAGGGGGAAAATACTCCAAATGGATTGTGATACTCCAGGAGTTTGACTTGGAATTCGACTTCGCCAAGTCCAAGAAGTCCTTATTTTTTGCTGAGTTGATATGCGATTTTCCTCATTCTGCAATGGAAAATGTAGCAGTAGATTCATTACCCGATGAATCTCTTTTCCTTATTAGCACTGATGATCTTTGGTATGGGGATATCATTATATATCTCCAAACCTAGACTTTCCGGCCTGCTTTGTCTAGTACTGAATGATGTCGCATATGCTATCAAGGTTGTCAATACATTATCCTCAGGGATACTCTTTACTGTTGGGGAATTGACTCTGTTTTTCGACGTTGTTTAACATTCGACGAAGCCAAGAAAGCTCTGAATGACTGCCATTTCGGAGCATGTGGTGGTCATATGTCTGGGTATGCTACTGCCCAGAAGATCTTACGCACAGGGTATTTTTGGCCTTCTTTGTTTAACGACTGCATTACTGTCGTTCAGAAATGCCATGCCTGCCAGACCTACAATCAGAAAATTTGGTCACATCCTGCTCCTCTTCATCCTGTGGTCTTAGTTGGTCATTTTGCGAAATGGGGCATCAATTTCATGACATGTCACCCTCACTCGGTCGGGGGGCATGGTTACATCATTGTAGTTATTGATTACTTTACAAAATGGGTCGAGGCGATGTCGACATTCGATAATACTGGAAAGACCGCAGCGTTGTTTCTTTTTAATCATGTCATAGCTCGTTTTGGTGTTCCCCAAGCTATCATCACTGATCATGGTAGTCACTTTAGGAATTTTATGATGTCTGAACTTACAGAAAAGTTGGGTCTTCTCCATGATAACTCAACGCCCTATTATCCACAAGATAATGGTCAAGTTGAAGAAATCAACAAAGTTCTTATGACTATGCTTCGACGGATGATAGGAATTCATAAAACAAGTTGGCACACAATGTTGTTTTCGACAAACAAGTTGGCACACAATGTTGTTTTCGACATTGTGGGCATACCGGACATCTATCAAATACGCTATTGGATTTACGCCTTTTCAGTGAGTCTATGGTGTGGAAGCCATTCTTCCTATAGAATGTGAGATACCCTCTCTGAAGCTAGCTGTTGAACTCTTACCCAACACTTATGTTGAAGAAGAATGTTTATTATATCTAATGCGATTAGACAAAACTCGACGTGACGCCACTCTAGTAATAGAAGCCCAGAAAAAATGTGTCAAGGCACAATATGACAAGCATGTCAAGCCTTGCGTTTTCTCCGAAGGTGATATTGTTCTTCTCTATGAACAGGATCGAGATGTGTTAGGAGCTAGAAAATTCAAACCCGTGTGGCGAGGTCCTTATGTTGTTCGCCGAGTTTTGGAAAAAGGAGCGTATGAGCTGGTAGATTACGATGGTATCCCTTTGAGTGAACCCAGGAATGGGTTGTACTTGAAGAAGTACTATGCATAAATCATCTGTGTACAAGTACTTGTATTTTAATGTATCATACTTTGTGTGTGTTACTATAGCTTTCTTTTGGTCATTATCTGGTTTCTGCCCTTATGTGACGTGTTTGATTTCCAGATGTCGGAGTCTTCGCTACCCTATATTGGCTTCGTTGATGGTGCTAGCCGTAGTACTCGGAACCTTGCGTCCGCTGCATGGGAAATATATGCCCCAACAAATGAACTTGTATCTTTACGAGGTGTGTGCCTCGACCGTGCGACCAACAACATTGCAGAGTATAACGCAGTTATTGAATTATTGGTTGATGTTATCTCGCTCAGAATTCGTCATTTGGTTGTGCGACTTGACTCGCAGCTTGTAGTACTACATCTAAGTAATATCTACTCTATTCAAAGTCCTACTTTGTTACAGGTGTATTTGTGAATTCGCCTCTTGGAATGTTATTTTGATCACATTGAATATCAGCATATTCCTAGATGTCTTAATACATTAACAGATGCATTGGCTAATTATGTATTGGACAGACATTTGAACCATTTATAAATTAAACACATCAAAATTCACACAATATAAAGTAATCTAGTAGAAGCCATCTATATATATAACGATCAAAAGAGTTTTTTACAAAAAGTTTGTCCGAAGACCAAAATATCAAAAATTGAATCTTATAGCTTCTACAAAGTGACGTCATGGATGACGTTCACGGTAACAAATGACTGCCCTAGAAACCCTATGGAGCAGTCGACTCATAGTTGTTGATACCCCTATAGTATGACGTTGATCGCATCATGGAACCTCTTCTAGAGTCATGTATGGAATGTCTGCAGTAAGGCCCTCTAGATTCTGTTCCACTACTTGATAATCCTCAGCATACTGTGGTGTTGCCGCTACCTCTCCTCGCCGCTAGATGGGAGAAGTGTCGGGAGGTCTGTACGGTCCAACATATGTGTTATCAACAAATGATTTTGTATTAGTTTTTGGATGAATATATAAAACAAAAACATTTGAATATGATAAAAATTCACAAAAACATTTGAAAAGAAAAATGCGTGTACTTCTTACCAAGGTCACCCCACTGAGTATCCTCTGTCAGTGCTAAATCCAGATCTCCTCGGAAGTCCAACCCGGCATAAGCGTAGTCATCAACCATCAACATCTGGGTTTGAAGCCAGTCAAAGAAAATATCGTCGTACTTGATGATCGGTCCTACTACGTGTCGGGCCATGAGTCGACACCATCTTAGCATCCTTGGATCCCTAGGACCCGGTATGTTCCACTCAACCTGCAGTCTAAATATGGGGACCCTCTCAAGGAATAAGGACACCAACAAAGATCCATACCCGAATTTCTTCAGGTTACCACGTCTGCATTTAGTCAATTGCTTTTTAATATTGCGAAGCATAGCATCTTCCCAGTTGAATACTCGAGGCTCAGTACACTCGATGGCGTACTGGAAGTAGCTCTGTAATGCCATATGAGGAGCAGAAATCCCAGCCATATGAGCTATAGTGAAAAGGATAGTACAGAGGGTCAAGTCTCGTACCCCCCAGATAACCACTTTTCTTTTCTGTCTCTCAGCCTCAGGAACGCAGTATTGATTGTAGTACTCACTCATCTTTAGCCCACCACCTCTACTACCGGTCAAGCTGCCATAGTATCCGCGTCGAGACAATCCAGTCAAAAATTAAATGTCCTCAATGTCTATGGACAGTGTGTGAGCTCCCACATGAAAAACCTGTTGATCTGGGTCCCACATATGCACCAGATACTCTAATAGTCTGACTTGGGCCCTCATGCCCGGGATACGAAAGTACTTTAAGAGCCCACAATCTCTCAAAGAAGCTATGGTAGGCGGATTATTTTCGTCCATTGCATTATCCTCTTCATGTTCCCTTTCACGCCACTCAAGTACCATGGTGATGGCTAATTATCTGCACAAGGAACACAGTAAGAGGATTAATAACTTTTTTCATGCTTTGAATATTTTTCATGGGCTAAAAATTTAAAAAACAATTTGGGCTTTGCAGTTCTCGCAGGTTCCCCATGGGCATAGTGCGAGAACCTCTTAGGTGGCTTAAGGCTCACCTACGAGAATGCCTCATTCTCGCAGGCCCCGTATGGCCCGCCTGTGAGAATTGCAGCGCGCTTGTAGGGCTTGAAAACTCAACTCAAAACTAAACATTTAACCAGTGAAATCACAAATTTAAACCATGAAAATGTCAAGGACGAAGATATTCCCTTAATTTCGCAGATGGCTTGTTGAATGGTCTCTCGTAGCTCCCGCAAATTGACGCCAAACTTGGAGGGTAAAAAGAGGGTTTTTTTTATCTCAATAGTGGAAATGTAAAATGGTGTGGTAAAAAAGAGTATTTACTCATTTTATTTACTTTTACTATATCATTTTGGGTTTTTATAATTATTTATCAAGTAAACTCTAATCCCTAATGTCATGTTGAGTGTAACTTGTGCAGGTGTGATGACTTTGACGATTCAATACAGGGATATGGACATGTTTTTCTTTGTTATCGTGTGTTTTAAATTGTTTTTTATGGTTTTTTACATAAAACCTCGAGCGTCGTTTTTGTCCGTTCTTGCGCTCATAAATACATGAGAACATGGTTGAGCATACTTTTATCACTTTTTAGTCTCAACAAGGTTATACGAAAAAGGAACCCCCCTGGAGTCCTCTTTAAGCTCTTTTCAGACTCTCTAAACATGAAAAGATCGCCGAGCGACCTTGCTATTTTCACGCTCGATGAAGTATTTGAAATAAGCGTCTGGTGAGCGATAATTTATCTCTTTTTCAGTCTCGTCCAGACTATTTTACAAAAAAAGAACTGAGAGAGTTCTCTTTTAAGTGTTTTTCCAAACTCTATAATCTTGAAAAACCTTCGAGTTTTCTATCTCTGGACTCGTTAAACAAACATTGAATGACTCGTGATGGGACCGAACCACTCCTTCTTAGGGTTCGTTAAACATACTCCGAGGGACTCATCCAAAGGATGAGCTTACATCAACAAGCATATGTTATCCTCCTCAAGCTTGCGTAAAAATAAAGAGGTACTCGCCAGAAATGGTGGGGGAAAATTTGGGAAAGGGATATGTTTCATCTTCGTATTGATTGGTAGTAAGTGTCGCTCTTGAACATGACACCTTCTATTCATCATTTGAAGCCGGTTTGGGAAATCCATTTGTCTCTCATTCGATTTGCTACAAGGTCATTCCCTGGGTCGTCTTTGAGTCAATGTTGCCAAATCATTGGTTGTGCCATTCATATGTTCAAGAGAAGTCCATCTGAAACCTATATTGAGTCGGCCATCTGCAGTTATCCATTATCTCCATGTCGGCCTTCCCTGTGTCCAGTCCAATTCATGTCATACTCTGTTTCATCTTCAAAATTTGTTACTCATTTCGTGTCATTGATGGGGGATTCATCAAGGTCCTCCTGTGACAAGTTTTGTTCCGTCGACTTCAGCTCATTATCCGGAAACAAGACTTAGAAATCATTTAGTACCTTGGAGCTTGCATGCCTCAATGGCAGGTTTCCTCGCTTTCGACAGTGGGTTTACATCATTGAACCCTGATCGAAAGATTCCATCGGATGTTCGAATTCACCTCATTTATTCACACTCAATGGATTGTAATATAGTACCTTGGGAGTCATTGACATCAATGGTGATTTCCCTCGCACTTGTTAACGGTTTCATCAATGAATGGTAATCAAGTGGTTTCTACCATGTTCGACTTCAACACATGTAATCACATGGTTAGATTCGTACTTTGGGCGACGAGATTGAAGACCCTGGATATCATCTTTGTGATCCAGGTTGCGATGGAGTATGTATAATTTGCGACACATAGATACACTGTGTATGTCTCGTGGCTATGTCATCTTGATTTAAAATTTCTCGCATAGATCCACAGTGTATTCCAGTGGCTATGCTATATTTTGACGGCATGGATCCAAAGTGTATGATTGGTGGCCATGACCCATGTCTATAATGTCATCAGTCTCTAATCTGAGTATGGGAATTCCTACCTCAGAATTAATATATATGATATTCTGCAGATGCTTGGTTGTTCACAGGTTTCCGATTAGATGTGCTCTTAGTTCCCGACACACACATACCGCTTACAAAGTCTATCGGTTGTCACTGGTTCCAACCTCATACTTTGTGGGGCATTTTATTACCCATGATTTTGGTCATCATGATGATGTATTGATGATGGTGTACTCAGGCTCTTCATTAGAAATTTCTTCTGAGAAAAGTTACCTTCATCTCTTTCCAGAAATCACATTTTTGAGGACTGTTCGCAGGCTGCTAGTATATTTGCCTACAAGAATGCATGATTCTCGCAGGCTGCCTTAAGCCAGGGTGCGAGAAGTTCACACTGTGTTGAACTACTAGGGTTCGAACTCTTTCTTAAGCAAGGAAAACGATGAATTCTCGATGCTTCTAGAAGGGAATCTTCTAGAAGAATGAGATGTCATTCGAGTGGTTATCCTAGTACTGGATTCTATAATATTTTGGGATCATTCTTATCCAAGTAACCAATTCATTCTCTCCTATATATTGAGTGAATTCTGATGGAAAAGGTTCAGCAAACAAGGTTAAGCAAGATTTATTGGAGAATTGGTGAAATATTGTGTGAAGGACTGAAGCTACAGCAGCTAGGAAACTCTAGCAAGTTTATCAAAGGTGGTTGATCTTCTTCATGCAAGTGAGCAAGTGTGTGTGTCGAAGCCAAGGGCCATCGAAAGGAAGTTTGCAACATCAAGGCTCAGGTTGTAATCTTTACTTTCCATCAATATGATACAGTAATATGTCCCTTTCCCATAAAGCTAATTTCACTTTATTGTATAACTCCTTGATCATATACATAGATTGACTGTTCAATAGATTGTACTTTTTTCACTTCGGTTGGTTTGTATTGTTTTGGTCTTGACTGTACGAGAGCACTGGAGCAAAGTGGGAGAAACAAAGACCAAAGGAAGCGATCATAAGGTATGTTCTTTGTTATTTCCTCCTATTTAATTCAATAGTTAAAATCTAGGGAAAGAGTCATATTCTGTCTTGCTTTGTTCTAGATCCAGGTGGATATAGGGAGATTGGTTTGTGTCTACACTTACGGATTTATCCAATAAAAAAATTGGCGACTCCACTGGGGACTTAATCCCATTTTCTTTGTGGCTTTTGGTATTTTTCTGTGGCCATTTGCTTTGGTTTCACTTTTCTCCTGTCCTATCAGTCTCTGAGTCTTCAGGATATCCTATTAGACCTTTTGGGTCCAGAAGCCTTTTTGAATTTTGCTTCATTTTTCAAATTTTTGATTATGTTCAGGAGTTCTCGCACTACACTTCATTGCAGCCTGCGAGAATAGGTAGAGTTCACACTCTGCCCATAGGTTTTAGTGCGAGGTTCTCGCACTCTTCTCAAGTGTCAGCTGCGAGAATCAGTGATCTCGCACTGTGTTATATTGCCTGCCTGCGAACATCATTTTTCAAAAATTTGGATTTGCGTTTTGGCATTTTTAACTGCCCAGATCAGTTTGATTGCCTCTTATGAGTTTCTTGGACCTCTGATTGATATATTTCTTGTCTTTGTTTGTGTGCATGAACAGTATTAGGGTTTCAAGGCTTTTCTTTTCATTTTGGACTTGACTTTTGTTTCTTGGCTTTTCTTGGCAAAACCATTCTCTTTGATTTCAGAATCTGAGTGTGTTTGATTAGTTAAGATCCGGTGATTGGTTGAAAGTTAAGTTTTCTTGGTTTTCTCATTTTCTTATGGTTTGAAAGATCATTTTATTTTGCATTTGAAAAGACTACATTGGTTTGCTCTTTATTTTTTCTTTCATTGAAAGAGTGGATTGGGTTATTTGCTTGTTCGTTGATTTGATTTTCTGTGCTCTCATTGGCATAGTGAGGGTCCTTTTTGGAAAGTGAACAAAAGTTTTTCTTTCAAAAACTTGTTTTTGTTTTTAGAAAACATTGACAAATCAAATTATTGAAATTGTTGAAGTATTTGAAAAGACACAATAGAGTGATTTCATGTGATAAATGATTGTTTGCATTGGCATTTGAAAGGAAATTTTGCATTGTAGTTCAAGGTTGATCTGGAAAACTTCTTCTCTCTCCCATACATAGGATTCATTGAACGAAAAGTCATATATTTCATTCTCATCCTTGCATTATTGGGTCAGAGTCATACAACACAAGTTTCATTTATGTTAGCTTTGAGTAAACAACAACTCTTAATAACACTGCATAATCATAAAATTTATCTAGTAACTCTTTTCTAGGGCTCTTTTACACCAACATTTAGCTAGGCTAGCGCTTTGGAGTAGGAAGAGAGATACACTCTCCAAAAGAAAAAAACACACAATAGAATCTTGTGTTAGGGAGTGTTAAATTCCATTTGCAACATCTTGTCCTGGGAAGCCCTTCTCACACAAGGGTCAAGCACGAGGTCGCATTGGTATTGGCAGAGTTACTCACCCTGCTTTGTTGATATCAGTGTAGAGATTGCATGTATTACGGGGATCACTCAGAGGTATACCCACAATGATGAGTGGAAGCCTTTTGAGTTGATTTTGGGCTAGATACCCTGCCCTTGCGTGTGGATCGGACTGTCGACTGTTCCCCCGGGCTTTATTGTTGTTGGTGGTGACCTTAGTGGCCTATCTTTCTAGGTTCTTACCCAAGGTGACTGTGGAGGGGAAAGTATTCATGGTACCTGGAATTGACGTTGACCAAACTCACTTGGTCTCCTTGGAGGGTATACCCACGATTATGTGTGGGAGCTTGCACCAGGGTGTAAGTCCGTTAAGCAGGTTGTCAGCGTAAATTTTACACCCTAGCCCTATCCCTTCTCGTCTCGTTGTTGCGACGTTGGATTTCATCACCAACTAGTGGCTTCGAAATTAGAAGGTCTTGTTTGCCTGGTGATTTCTTCCTAGATTTTGTTTACTAGCGTGTGTTGTTTGTTTCTCGAAGTTGACCATAGGATATTCTTCGCGAAGTTTTTCACTCATTTACAATAGCTCCCCCACGTCATTCACGTAGAATGCAAGGTTTATCTCCAGAGAATCTGGACGGTTCTCAACCGTTTCCTACCAGTACACCTAAGGGCTCTCCTCGATAGAGTGAAGCCCCAGTTGTCACCACACCACAAGTGGAATCAATTGACTCTCTAGAACCTTTTTGAATTACCAATACTAGAGAGGATTTTCGAATTTTCCGTGGTTCTGAACGACGCTTTATGCAACTGAATTATTCCGGAGAACTAGTTGTTACCACTTCTGGATCACTCGTTGGGCCTTTTCCCGGTGTAGAAGGCCAAGATCCTTTTTGGTCAGGTGATTTTCGAAGGACCCTTTTTGGTCCTGGTTCACCTGTGGTCTCCGAAATCAACCCTCCAATGTTTTCTGAGACAGAGACTGTACCATTGAATACCACTTATCACTTTACTGTCCCTTCCGAGATGGACCATCTCACGAATACTACGAGTGTCCCAACCAGGTTAACTGCAGTTGGTCTTGCTCCTATTAACACACAGCGAACGCCCAATGTCACTCTGACACTACCACCCGGATACCATGCGTTGAATGCTTTGTTGAATGCTTCTTCTCCAACACCTCCGCAAACTTCGGCTGGTTCTCCAGGTGGTCCTTCTTTTCCTGGGCACCCTATTCCTGGTTTTATTCTGACACTCCCTCAATTTCCTTCTGGCAATCCTAATCCCAGTGGCACTATACCATCCATTACACCCAACTTGCAGGTTCCCATTGGTGGCCAAGGTGGTACAACTCAACTTCCTCTTACCGGACATATTCCAATTACTACACCACCTTTGATTGGGACACAACTTCCGGTTGGAACACCACCTACGATAGGGGGACCAACCCCACCCTTTGGAAGGCCTTTGTTTATTGAAGAGGTGGGTTTCCAGGCCCATGTGTTATTATAGAGGTGGGTTGTAAGGCATGTGTTATGTTGAAGAAGTGGGTTTTCCGGCCCCTAAGAATTCTCTCCATGTGAGAAAACTATTGGGAATTGATTCCCAAGGTGCCAAGAAACAACTACAGGGATCTGAGACTTCATGTCTGGCCTATTGTTGAAGCATCAGAAGGAAAGTGGGGCAGCCAAAGTACTATTTAGCAGAGAAAGGGCACACCTCCTGGGGTGGGACAAGCATGTTGGGAATGAGGGATTGTAGGCTGGTTGTTAGAATTGGCACCTATGTTTGAGATTTTTTGTTGTGTGAGAGACTTGATCCAAGTCAGTTCTCCTTTTTCGAAGTGGATTTTTAGCCCCAAATCAAGGGTGCCATGCTTCTTAGTTTATGAGCAGCATATTCTATGCCTTGGAGAAATGTCTGAGGTTGATGTATAGTTGGTGGATTACAACAAAATATAAGTGTCTTATTATGTGTATTATTCTCTGAGTAATGTGCATATACATGTTAAATATATATTGTGTGTTATAATTGTATATAGATTTGTGCATGGATTATATATGTTTTAGAACTTCATGTTTGTTGCATATGCAGGGCATGGGCCATGATGGTTATATGTGTTTATATATTGTTAAACATGTGAATGCCTATGCTATTTCTATTTATGGATTTGGTACATAATTATGATGGGTTGTTCATGTATTGATAGTTTTGCATAACTATTGCAAATGGTGAGCAAGGTAGTTATTAAGTGTTCCTGTTACACAATTTTGTGGTTATGGTCATGTGATTCTAAGGCAAGGCCTGAATCATCATGTGCGTAGGGAAATTATTCTATGCGCGCAAATGGAACATACCCCACATGAATCATATGAATGGTTGTGTGCTTAGTTGTATTATGAGTTCATTATGTTTTTATAGTCTCTATCTTTTGAGTAAATTTAACAGTAATTTTATGGTTTCTAGCGTGAAGCTAGAAATGTCATGTGTGTTGAGGGACAGTCGACATAGACAAGACAATGATGGTTGAGCGTGCAAAATTTCTAAGACTTAGTTATTGCGCACGGTTTGAAACTGATTTGTGTGCACTAGGAAAACTTAGCTGCACGAAGTACAAGGCCAGTTGTGTGTGATGTTGGTTTCAATGAGTTGCTTCCATAGAAGAAATAATTGATATCAGAGCTTATTTAACGAGTTGCGGTAGTTGAGACTTTACAATTTGGTAATGGGACACAACTAGGAGTATGGATACATTACAAAGTGGTATTAGAGTTCAAAATTTTGATGTCACGTGGCCTGAGGTAGAGCCAGGGATGTTACAACAACAAGTCAGTCCTTCATTTTTTCGATCTTGGGCTCCCTCTCAGTGTCACTACCATTAGCCATGGATGTCCCTCCAAGTATATTCACTTTTCTTGTGAAGGGTTCGTCCAAGGTACCCAAGAGTTCGTCTCAATTCTTCTTCAAAATTCTATGATTAACTTTTCAATTAATACTGCAATCAAGCCTATGAAAATTTATGCAATAGTCCTATGTTTGTCAAGATTTCCCAAGTTATCGGTTCACCCTCATAATTTTGTGCTTGGATTTCTCAAGAAGTGGGCCCAGGTCTACTCATGATTCATGCCTTCATCTACAAGTTTTCCTTTCGCTTCTATCACAAACCACCAAGTTTGTGCTCAGGTTGCCTTTGCGATGGGTTAGTTTTTCGAACCCTCACCAAGCCTACGCCCAAAATTTCTTACAAACAAGTGTGCCCCTCCAACAACTATTATGACTACACTAGTGGAGAAGAGTTAAATATGATTTGATACCACTTGTTATGAAGGTGACAACTTGGTTAAGAGATCACAAAATTTTCTTTCAAGTCTACTTTGATACCACCTATCGTAGAGACAATGATGAAGAGTGTTGGCATAGGGGCAGACCCAGGGTTCAACTCTAATAGTGCACCAACAAACCCTAACTACTGGCCCTTTCGGCAACACCTTCAAAGCAGATGCAGTCTCACCTAAAGTAGCGATAGGTAGTTGTAGGACATAGGTGTCTACAAATATAACACATAGACTCATTAACAATCTTACCTCATCTTCATGAAGTTAACTATATCATCCATCTTTAACACAAAAATGCAATGAAAATACAATAACTAGAAAATAACACAACATCAATCACAAAGAACAACAAGATATATGTGGTTCACCCTCTCTCTAGGGCTACGTCCATAGAACTATGTTTCTTGATTTATTAGGTGAAAACATAAAGTTCTATCTGCGCACTTAGTTGCAGATCTTCCTCTCCTCTCTCTCTTTATCTCCCCTCCCTGCGCACCTAGTTGTAGGGTTGATCTTCGCACCCAGCTAAATATCTTACGATATAGACTCAATATTGTTCTCAACAATAATAAAAAATGAGAAACAACCATAATACGACCAACGAAAGAACATAATATGAACAACCCTCTCAACTCTTCTAGACCTTTATTTATACATTACATGACCACGGTCTAGGTATCAAAACCCTAGATCCAAAACCCTAGGTCCACTTGACCCGCATTTTAAGGGCTTCACCAACCTATCCTTCATTATTTTTCGCAAGGTGCTCCAAAGAATCCATTGATTTCTTTTTCCTCTTCTTGAGTTGTCCATGATCCATCTTCTTTAATGTTTTCTCTTCCTTGATCTTCTCTTCCAATGGCTAGATTTTCATTTACTTCTCTCCTTCTTTTCTACTTCTTTAATCACTTCGACCCCTCCTCAGTTTATGTGCCTTCCACGCAGTTTGTACTTCACCTTTCTTCCTTAATCTTCACTTCCTTACATAACTAAGGGCCAAAAAAGAGCTCCCTAACCCTTCTCCAAAATCTGCAATGAATCCACTTTGATACCACATGTCACGACCCCACGAGACGCCTGATTAGATATTGTGATTTTTCACCTCCTAAGGGCCCGTGACAACATGACAATTATTACTTGGTTGCTTGGCACACCAAGAACACTTCATCCAGACTATGCCTCTTCACCTAGAGCATACCCATACTCCACTCTAGGCTACCGGTGAGTCACAAGCCTACTGTAGTGAAACTCTTTCTTACTTAGAAAATTGTTAACATATTTTAACACTTAGTCTTATTTAAGCATGCATTCCATGAACATGAGAATCCAAGTGAACAATTTCGAAACAAATGAAGACAAACATAGATATTGTGTGGGTGGCACAAATCGTTCCTAACATCCGACTAAGTCTTTGTTACTGCGAAAAAATTACAATATGAGCATTACCAGCTCGATTTAAAAATTTGACAGAGTCACACGAATCACATCACCTCACCAAGAAACTCATGAACATATTCATCACACCAAGATGCTATGTTGCAACCATTTCCACAACCTCCTGCAATGCACCTTAGATGTGCCCACAACTGTATACTTTCACCAAGATAACACAAATTTTGGTTCTACCTTAAACATGCCTCCATAGACCTACATTTCAAGACTTTCCCAAAGCATCCCATAGTGTCCCACCCTTAGCTACATGTTTTCTATCTTGGAAACTTTGCCTCAGAATTGTTCTTCAAATCTCTTGCCAAAAAAGATCTTTGCCTTCCATTTTTTTTGCTCCCTTGATTTTATATGGACTCTAAGGGTCACTTGTGTGAAACTTCATGTCCCTTGGGTCGGCATGCATGATCCTTGGGTGCACTCCCATTTCCTTGTGTGGTCTCTCATGTTGATCATCATGACTCTACATGGGTGTGTCAATGGGGTCATCCAACCTCTCTAGTGCACCCATGTTGTTGGCGATAGACTGATCCACTCCTTGGGCATGCTCCCAAGTTTCCCCACACTTTCCAAAATGAAACCCAAGTCTTTGTCAATTGTTTTAAGGAAAGTAAGGTGTGTTCCCCTTTGGTGCTGCACATCACCATCGTGCACTCAAGATTCTCTTGCTAACACCCAAACATCTTCACTCTCCTAATTGGTCGCTTCTTCCTTGTGCTCTTTGTTTGTTCCATCATTGAATTTTCCCAAGGAGCATGTGTGTTCAGTGGGTGTCATGGGATACCTTACACCATGCAAAATGAAGTTGAGTATGTGGCTTCCTATCATCATTCCTCTCAACACTACATATAGGTTCACCTATACCCACTTAACTTTTAATTCTCTATACTCCTAGTGAATGTAGACCCTTGAACCCTCTACCATCAAGCTTGGGATTCCCCCCCCATAGTTCCTCATAATCAATTGAATTTAAATTTTATGTGAAATTATTTCCCAAGTCCTCCAAAGTTAAAATGTTTTCCTTTTTTTATGTGTGTGATAACACCATTGCTTCAAAGTTGTATCCCTTAGTCACATTAGGGTTTTGAGGAATAGGTTTTTTTGGTTGTGGAGACTTTAGAACTATACTTTCCTCCATGATTTCCCCTAGATTATACCCCTTTGAATCTTTTCACTACACTAGCAATTCCTCTCTCAAGTTGAAAATAGACTTCATGAGCTCCTCCTCCCCTTTCTTTGAGTAGGTTAATAGATCCTCCTCCTACATACCTTTGTGGCCCTTCAACATTGATTAAGTTATGTGAAGTGGAAGCATGACAATAATGAAGAAAATAATGAACACACGTGCACAAAGAAAGCTAGATCGGATAGTGTTTGTATCAATATGTGATGACTTGTACATTGCTCTATGGTAGTGAGCATGAAAAGAAATAATCTTCATTGCTTATGATTCATATAATACTTTGTGTATATAGAATACCATTCAATCACATAAGTCATTATTTAGTTATTGATGGGTTGATCCAAGTGGAAAGATGAGATTCATTGAAGTGTGTTATCATTGTACATTGATTTGTAATTCCATGCGACGAGAGTTGATTCAATGAATTGTAGTTTTTCATGAAACTGAGATTGAAAAGGGTGTTGTTAGTGTAACGTTCATGAATGAGTAACTCATATACAAAGGAATTTTTGATGAAAGGATGGTATACAAGGTGTATATCTTCGAGAATGGAGTTGTCAACATGAGGGAAATCGACAAGTCTGTTATCAACAAGTGTTGTAGATAAGTGGGTTATCAACAAGAGCATCTCTGACAAGTGGGTTATCAACAAGAGTGTCGTCAACAAGTGAGCTATCAACAATCATTTCATCGAAAAGTAGGCTATTGAAAAGAAGATTGTTGACATTGTCAAAGAAAATGTTCACAATGGTTGTCGATGCCAATAAAAGCACAATTGATGAAGTCATTATCAACAACAGTTGAGTGTTTGGATCAATCCACCCCCTTGGAGAGAAATGATACCTATTTCAATAACATTTGGGGCCAAAGTTTTAGATGGATTCTACTACTAAGGGATGACATGGTTGACTAAAATCTTGTTGCACTAAAAAGTCTAATTCTACTTGACTTGCTTCATTTTAGTAATTTGGTACCACCATGTTTTAACCTCACAACAAATTATGTGATTTTGAATGATAACTCCCATGTATATCCCAAAGGTATAGATGTACCAAGATGATATTGGCAATGTTGAAGTCTCCATCACAAACGACATAATCAATATCTTTTGTTTTAACCATGGTGATCTTTTGTGCTCTTATAGGTAGATAATCATAAAATGGAAGAAGGATGAATATTCAAGTAGTGATATTCATAACATATATCAACAAGCATATTTGGAGGAATGGTTGAACATATCAATTGCATCGCTTGCAATGTATGGTGTTGATACCGTTGATCTTGATTTTAGTATGAAAATTAGGCGACAAATTAAATAGTGTGGCACTAATTAAGTTATGGGAAGTAGAAGCATGAAAATAATGAAAACAAATGTGAACAAATCAAACTATATTGAACAAGGTTCATTTTTTTAACTGGAACTGGGAGATATTTATATTGAAAGACTACAACAAATGCTTGTAGTAAGGTTACATCAAAAGATATTTTCTTGCAGCAACATTCAAAATTATTGTTGATTTCCAAACTCCCTTCAAAGAAATGGGGAGAGAAATATTGAATATTTCTATTACTTTCCTTATTAGTTCACATGAGTAAATTCTCACAAATTGGTTACAAAGAATAGCACAAAAAAAAAATATGTTTAACCTTGGAGAATATTCTCGAGGGTTGGCTGACACCACTTTTGAATATTCATTTCTACCTCATGAGAAATCCATTCACTTGGATTTTACACCCCTTGTAAGTGGGGGTGAAGGATTTGTAACCTTCTTCAAAACTTATGCAAAGGATTTTGATGGCTTAGGTGGAACCTACACTTCACGTTCTGCCTCTATTTCCTCTTCCAGAGCTAAGTTCATTTCTTCTTCCTAAGATTCTTTTGATTCATCATCTTCCTCCTATGACTCTTCTTTTGATTCATCATCTTCCTCCTATGACTCTTCTAAATATTCTTTGTGTTCGTCTTATTTTGCCTCCTCTTATTCTTCTCCATTTGATTTTGTATCCTCAGGGGATGGGCCGAAACCATTATTAGGTTACATTGCTCGTTGATTAAGATCTGTTGCTTGCTTCTCTTCGACTTTTTTCTCTGTATTTTCCTAATTTTCCTTTTCCTCTAAGTTTCTAAGAATTTCATATTTTTTTATTCTTGATGGAGGAGGGCCTTCTTGAGATGACTTGGAAGGCTTTTTTCATTGAAATTTCCTTCACCTATTTTATTTTTTCTTGAAATTTGGATCCTTCCTTTACTGCTACTTTGATTGTTGCGATGGGGAAGGTTGATCTTATTGAGATTTTGGATATTTTTTAACAAAGTGTCCATAAGAATGGCAAGCCATGAATTTAAAAGGATTTTTCTCATAATCTATGCTTTCTAGTGACTCCACCCATCAAGGTTGATTTCTAGGGCTTCAAGGAGTCCCTTCTCCATATTAGCTTCCACACATATTCTTGTGCAAGAATATAAATTCCCTATTGGTTATGTAATATCAATCTAGCAACCCAATTTATTCCCAATAATTGATAGAAAAATATCATCCCATAAAATTAATGAGAGGTGAGGAAACCTAACCCAAATAGGGACTAAAGAAATTTCCTATTCTAGGTTGAAATATAGTGTCCATGGGTCCATCAAGACAAATACATTCCCTTGGAACCCATGAATTAAGTCCCAAACACAAATATTAAATCTCCCACTTCCTTGCTTAAAAAAATAAATATGAAATATCCTCAGCCTAAGGCAAATGCAAATACTTGACCATTGTTTTTTAGTGGCCATTGTTATGCTACCCATGTGTTCACAACTTTTGAACTAGGCCACAAGCATGTCAATTTTCCAACCAGTTCCCTCTTAGAATAATTAAGGGATTTCCTTCTTTCCTTCAAGGAAAAAATATCTATATGGGGAATGGAATCCATCATTTTGACAAAGTGAAGTTTCTATTGTTGAGGGAGACCACATGGGGATAGAGCCAAAACTAGCACATTAAACACCTCAATTTCCTTCTTATTATCGTCCATGGATTATCCCCACAAGAGAGGAAGAACTTTAGCTCAGAACGATGGCCGACACCAACACCAGGTCGGTATCCAACTCCAACCATCATGTGATCTCAGAGAAAAGAGTTTAGGAACCGACAACAACCCACAAATCGTTCTAGGTCTAGATACACTATTTGTTCATCTTGGATCTATCATGAAATGGTACGATGAACAACTGAATCGAGTGGGTCTGCATATGATCGAGGGAGGTGATTAGGGGAAATCCTAACCATAGAGAGTTTCACATGAGATTCAAATCATCATGCTAGACAACAATGTTCATATTACTATGTGAATGACCTATACATTTCTTTGTGAGAGAAAGTGCCAAAAGAAAAAATCTCAACTACCTATTATTTGTATAGTACATTGTATATATAGAATCACATTTTAGTCATATAAGTGACTATTTGGTTTCTAATAAGATGAGTTAGGTGGAAATATAAGAGTCATCAAGGTGTGTTGTCATCATATGATGATGCGTAATTCCATGTGGTAGGAGTTGATTCACTTAACTACAGTCATTTTCTTGAATTGATGTCAGTAAGGGTGGTGTTGACATGAGGGTCATTGACATAGGACCCACCGATGAGGACCCCTTGATAAAGGAACAATGGATGAAGTGATTTTCAATCAAAGGATGGTTGATAAGGTACATGTCAACAATATTGGCCATCAATAAGCATGGCATTGATAAGGGGTTCATCAATATGAAGGCCATGACAATCTTTCCATAAACAAGAGGGCTATTAACAAGCTAGTTTTCCACAAGAGTAGCATAGACAACTGGGGTGTTGACAACACTGTCATCAAAAAGAAGGTTATTTACAAGAGTGTCATAAAAATATAACTATCGATAAGAACATCATCGAAAAGTAGGTTGCCATAAAGTGTATCATCAACAAACAAACTATCAACAAAAGGATAAGCTATTAACAAAAGCATTGTCAAAATATACATTGGTGGTTAATATTGATGAAAGAACAACCGATGAATTTGTGATGAGGGAGTACTTGATAAATAATGAATGAAAAAGTGTATACATGGTAAGGTTTAATGCTTTTGTAAAAGCAATTAAAAGAAATATTTTGTGATTTAAGAATACCTTGAAGGTTGAATTGATTGTGCTAGAAAAATATACTAATATTCAAGGTTATTACATTATAAATTAATTCCTTAACCAATACACCGGATTTTTGCTTATAAGATATTAAAAAAGAACAATAGTAGATAAAATAAGTTTTAGATGTGACATTATGAATTTAAGTGAGTGAGATGGTGTCAGTTATATTCAATGATTTTGTTTGTTAGAGTGTTTTTGGGAGATACCTTTTTGTTGGTACGTTAAGGTTTTGTGAAAAAACCTTCTTAAATAAATTGACAACGAATACTTATTTGTAAAATCCTATATTCATATGACATGTAATTCCATGGTATAGTGGCGAGGACATTAGACTTTGAATGCAATAACTTGAGTTCAAATCTCGATGGAACCTGTATATACTTGTTTTCTTCAAATTGTCTTTGGTTTCTTGGATAAATAGAACAAAGTTCAAATCTCGGTGGAAGATATATATCCTTGTTTTCTTCAAATTATCTTTGGTTGCTTGAAGAAATAACAAAATTTCATGGTAAAGAAAATTAAGTTAATTTGAGAATCCATTGATTTATTTATTTGAATTTGAAGACGCATTTACATTGTTTTGCAATGCAGGATGAAGTATGATTTCAAATTGCAATGCAGGATGAAGTACAATTTCAACTTCGAGCAACTAATGATTCATCGTCTTCTATGGGTATCAGTTGGAATTAAAACTCCCACCCTTCGAGTGCATTGTGAGGAGAGGGAGGGTTTATTGATCATGTGGAAAGGTGTTGTGGAGTTTATGTTTGGGAAAATATAACAAATGATATATCATGTCACATGCATTGAAAGAGATTTCGACATCTTGGGAGTTCAAGGTTTGAAACTCGTCATCTCCTCTAGGTTCCATATGTTGTTTGACTCAAGAGATTACATCGGAGTGGAAATTATGCTTTACACAATTATTTCATTTAAATGTCCAACAACAAAAATCATAAGAAACAACAATATATGTGTCTTTCACATGGTTGGTTACCTTGTTAGGGTTTTACAAATTTAATGGATTTTTTTTCTTCTTCTTTTATTTATAGGAATTGGTATTTGGTCAAGATAATTTGAACAACACCCAAGTTCAAATCTAGTTGGTTGTCACTATAAACACTAGGCTAGTATCAACAACCCATAAGCTAGTGCATAGTAGGAAAATTATGATTGAGCAAAGGCCAAGATATTCGAAGACACTCCCATGAGGGGGGTACTACTCATGAGTGAACTTACCCTTCTAACCTTATAAGAATGGGATAGTCTCATTTCTATTTGAACCCAATTAGGGAGAGTGTGAGACCTACCTCCCAACCATCCAATCAAACCACCTCAACCTAATGGCTCTCTCTTACTAATGCAATGAGTCTCATCAGGGATTTGAACCCAAATGGGGAGAGTGAGAGACCTACCTCCCAATCATCCAATCAAACCACTTCAACCTAATGGCTCTCTCTTACTAATGTAATATTTTTTTTTGTTTTTTTTAGGGATATATGCATTCTTTCCTATCAATAAATAATAAATAGGATAATGCACAATTATGTTGTATTTGGTATTTTGGAATAGTTTTTACGATTTTAAAATATTTTTTATTCTTGTATGCTATACCACATTGGTTGTGAGTTTGATATATTACATTTATCAAAGGTATCCCTCTCTCCAAACATCATGTTGGATGTATGATCAATGGTCCCTTTGTTGATTATTATGTTCTTATAATCCTTGAGGACCAATTCTCTCTTGGAAAATGCAATGGGTTTCTATCTTGGTTTTTTAGATGCCAATTAGCTAAAACTCAATACTATAAGCATAGCTAGCACTAGTTGTTTATCAAAGGAATCCCTGTATCCAAACATCTTATTGAGTATATGATGAATGGTCTAGTTATTGATAATTATTTTCTTATAATCCTAGAGGACCAATTCTTTATGGAAAATACAATAGGATTATCTAGAGGTTTTTTATGAGGCCTCGAGTTCAAAGATCTACTAGGATAAAACTCAATACTACAAGCAAATATAGATTTAGTTGTCTAGTTTAGGGTGGCCTAATTTCATCTTAGATAAATTTTGAATTTTCGAGTAATCTTGTTTTCCTTTTAGATCTCATTGGAAGAACTTTTGGATTCAAAGAATAGAGAAAAAGATAGATAAATGGATTATAAAGAACCTAATGTTGGTAAAATAAATAAATAAATACAAATATTCTCCAATGTTCTAGATTCTAAATATGTACATCATTCCTCTCTATGGGTACGTTCAGTTAGTGACTACCAGATACTAGAGAAAATCTTGTGCAATTCGTTTTAGGTACATTAATGAGGCAATCAAATCCATAAGGTAAATTGGAAATTGTGTAGTGTAATGTCCCCATTACCAACAACTTAAAAAAAATTGTCTTTTGATACCACATTGTAGCATTACCAGTCTCAAGTTGGGAAATGCCACATCGGAATTATAACTCTCTGGTACTATTAATTAACTAATACGTCATGCATATGCAACAATATACATAACTAACAACATACAATTATCCATGCATATTAAACAATTACCAAAACATAAATAAATATATTACACATAGTAACAACATGTTATTACTCATAATAATATTCATCTTTTATGAAAACATTGACTGACAACAAACCTCAGACGTTCCTCCCAACCATAGAACACACTGCTCATAAAGTCTTAATCTGGATTTTAAGAGAAGAACGAAATGAATACAGATATATATTATTAACACACAGATACAATGAACAATAATAGAGATACAGTAAAACTTGGCTTATATTCAATAAACAAATATGTTGAAACTGTAAAATGTAGATTGAAACAAGCTTGCTACAATGGTGGAGGCTTATCTCTGAGAAGAGATTTGACGGCTGCACTCATTCATAAGAAGATGAGTACAATGAGGCTCCAAAGAAATTTTTACACCAAACATGAATTCCAAAACCCTAGACATCCAAAAACCTAACCCTAGGAGATGAAGCACCAAAATTCATGTGGGCCCCGTTGGAGTAAGTGGGTACATCAACTTCCTGAGATTTCAAGTTTTGCATACGATCTTTTTTTTAGGTGCATGATAACCCATTGGAAAGGTATATTTGAGGAATACACATTGTACCATCACACTCTGAATTTGTCTACAGTGTGATTGTGGCAAGCCCAAAAATTGTTGTTTAGGGCCTCAAAACAGCCCCGAAAGTTCAGGACCCGAAAAGCTAGGAAAATAATTGCCAAAATGAAAATTGTATGTGACCCAATTGAAATAGGTGGATGGCCACCGATATCCACCTGGATCAATCCTCCCCCCTTAGGAATCAATGTTCTCCATTGCGTTGAGTTCCCCCATCAAATAAGTAAATTTTTGTTGAATTTGGCCCCGGGTGAGCCACTTTCCTTGGCGTAGGAGTTTCCCTACTTTGACAACCTGATAAAGTTGGATCCTCTATTGGTGAGATCCCTTGACCCATGTGTCAACTATATTATTATTGGATCCATGTTCCATGCATTCAAGGTTGAGCTACGTTGGTTTTGATTGTTCTGGTATGTCCAATAATGGTGGAAAATATGGTCAAAGGAGGTCCACATTAAATACTAGGTGCGAGACAAGAAAGGTTGGAAGGTTGAGCTCAAAAGAATTATCACCCATGACCTGGGTGATTTTTTAAGTTCCATAGCAGAGTGGATGAATATTCTGATGGGGCCTTGTAAGGCATTCTTTCTGCAAGTGAAACTAAATTTTATCTCCCACCTCAAACTTGTGTGGCACTCCGTGTTGATCATGGTGTTGCTTGTACTTGGAATTGGACTTCTATAAAATATCCTAAACCTATTGGAATATGTGTTGGATCCAATTAATGAACTAGGTATCTTTGTCGGCTTCAGTTTGAGCATGGGAAGAGTCTTCCTGGGTGGTCGGAAGGGGTAGAGAAACATCCATGGGACCCAATGGTTGAAATCCCAACCCCACCTGAAAGGGGATGTGGATGGTTGAGCTATGTATGGATTTGTTGTAGCTATGTTGAACATAGGGAAGAATATCATCCCATGTACATGGATGCTTGGAATTGTACATGTGTAGGATATGCATGATCATCCGGTTGATGACCTCGATTTGGCCATCCATTTGGGGGTGGAACGAAGTGGATTTGGTGAGCTTGGTGTCCAACAGTGACTAGAGGCTCAACAAAAATGTGTTGAGGAACCAGTTGTCTTGATATGAGACAATGGTTTTTGGTATCCCAAAATGTACCCACATGCTTTCAAAGAAGATCTTGGGAATGTCCTCTACTATGATCCTCTTCTTGCAAGCGACCAGAATTGCCATTTTAGAAAAATGATAAAACACTACAAAAACACAGTCATTTCCTCACTTGGTTGATGGAAGACTCGACATGTAGTCCATCGAGATGGATTCCAAGGGCCTTTCAGGAGTATGCAGAGGGGTGTACATGCCTTGTTTCTTAATGGTTGGTTTGGTAATGACACAGGTAGTGCAAGAGATGATATACTTGCTAACATCCTATCGAAGTCTCAGCCAATTTAAATGTTTTTGGATCACTAACACTGTATTTTCTACATCGAAGTGTCGTGCCACCCAATTGTAGTGGGCTTCTCAAATCATCTTCCCTTACTCGCTTGATGGAATGCAGAGATTTCTCATATGACACAAAAACATTTCCTGAAGATGGAAATTAGTGATTGTTGTGTTTGCGCCCAACATCTAGTAGATGGCAATGAAGTTAGGATCTATCTCATAGAGTTGGGGCCATTTGAGGGTCTTGTGGTTGTAGGAGTTTATCACCGTGGTGAGTGCTGCAACTGGAGAGTAGTTGAGGCAATAAGCGACATGCTTGGTGCTTCTTATATTATACTTGATGTTGAGATGGAACTGCTGCAAGTATGTGGACCACTTCTTATGGCAGTAATTCTACAATTTTCCTTGTGTATACATGAATTGCAATGACTTATGATCGGTGCGGATGATTGTCTCCTTCTTGAGAATGTAATGCATCCATTGGTAGTAGGCATGCACAATGGAGTACGTTTCTTTTTCATAACTATGGTACTTATGTACAAAACCTGATAGTGTCTCACTAGGATAGGCCACGAGGTGTCTGTGTTGAGTGAGAAATGAACCCACACCATATTATAAAGCATCTGTCTCGATCTCAAAGGGTTGTTGTAGGTTGGGTAATGAGAGAACTGGGGTTGAGCACAAGCACTACTTCAAATAATTTAACTCTTACTATTGTGACAGGACCCACATGAAATTTTCCTTACGACCACCTCTGGTTACTTGGATGAGGGTCCATGCAATATGGGAGAATCCCAACACGAACCTGCGATAGAAATTGGCAAGGCCTAAAAATCTATGAAGCTCAGTGAGTGTGGTTGGGGGTGGCCATTCACAAATGACTTGGATCTTGGATAGATCCACATGCACCCCATGTTCATAATGTTACAAGGAAAATCTCTCTATGTCTAGGGTAAACCACAACAAATGGAAATGATTGCAGAAATCAAATATATCTCATAAACATGCTATGTAAACCAATGTACTAGGGAGATATGAAAGAAGCATACCTCGTCCATATGTTCGATGAATTCCACCATTTATCACTTCGACCCAAAGCTATATACCTACAACAAGTTCTCAACAAACAAGCAAAGCAAGCATGTGGTGATAATATGAAAGGTTAGCACATTACATAGCATAATCCATCAATATACATAACAAATATGCCCATGGATAATAACTCATATATTTTCAAGATATCAATTGGATGGGAAAGGAGTATTTCTATTAATAAATGATTAGTAGAAGTGAAAATGTTACAGACTTTCATGTCGGCACGGTTCGGAACCGAGAAACTAAGTTCCTTCCAGCTGGGCCTCCACCACTTCAATCCTCCACCAAAGGCAAGCTCATAGAAGGGAGACAATGAGGTTCTCCATCAATAAGGGAAGATATTGGGGGTTGAACACTGTGTTCATACTTAAAGGACAAAGGGATGCAAACTCAATATGAAGTAAATAATTTCTTACGAGTAAATTTTCTCTCAAAGTTCAATTCTTTATCCTTTTCCATAGCTCGGAATAGGTCCATTTATAGACTTAAAAATGGAATTGAAGGGATGAATCACAATGTTTCCAATATATGGAAGGCCAAGGATAAGAGATCTCTTGTCGTGACATGGAAACCTCACATTTCATTTTCATTTTCTGGCACAAATATCGATGTACGTGGGTTGTAGTGGAGCAGCCTGCGTATACGCTTGTTTTATAGTGTGCAAGATGTGTACAAGTGGAAATATTTGTATTTTTCTCTCTGGATTTTATCAACAGGGAAGATAAGTTTGCATAGGGAAATGGAATAAGGCCCTCTGTGCAATATTGCATAGGGTGAGGAAAATATTTCTATAACATATGCCCCCTAATGTGTGAGGTCATAGGAGTATCTCCGATGGCCGAAATACATTATAAACAACCCAAAAGTGGAGTGGTAGGGAACCAATTGGATGAACTAGTTTCTCATTACATTATGCACTGACTTTTCATACATGGTTGCTAATAAACTTGCACTGCAAATCCATGTGAAAAATATACCAAACAAGTGTCTGTGGCCATGAATAGGAAAATACAAATGTGGTTACATGCCAATAGTTTTCATCATCATGAACAAGGCCCAGTCAAACCGGTCTCAAAACCAATCTGAAGATATCTGTATACCATGAAGTACAATCTAATATCCCATGATCACTGAAGTCATATAGGTATTGGTCCAATGAAAATGAAGCAACAACTCAGGAAAGTTGCGGCCACATAGTGATGTCTTCGAGTCTTCCACACAATCCGCCAAGGGTGCAAGTCTACATTATGTGAATAAAGGAGTTGAGGTTGAACACAATGAGACATCGTTTGATTACCAGTCATTGATGTATACCTTTAACAAATGTGAGACAACCTGCCGATAATGAAATTAGGTATCAAGGCCCCGAGTACATTCTTACAAGTGTGAATAAAGGAATCGATGTCAAACACCTGAAGAATCCATCAATCAGGAGACATTGATTTATTCCCATTTGTCGATGGTGAGAGAGCCTTCCATTGATAACTACAAGCCTCAAGGAATTCATAAGACTCTAGGTCTCGTTTCTAGAATAAATGGGTTGAATTCGATGGAAAGAGACCCGCTAAAAGGATAGCATTAATGCATATCTCATCATTCAACACGAGGTTCAAAGAAGAAGCTTCATGATTTGGTGGAAATCAGACGAAGAACATGTTCACGAACCAACAACCCTGTGTGTATTTTGTGTGTGCCAAGTGCAAGTGGTACACGAAAAAGACCCTCTGAATATCAGCCAATGATGAAAACTGTTGACAAAGGCGAGGAAACCACCAATAAAGTTAATGGCATCCAAGACACTGCACAGATCCCAATGTGTGAATAGAGGTCTTTCCTTCGAACAAAAGGGAAACCACCTAGTCAATGACCATGATGAAATGTCCATTGTTGGGTTCAAGGTTACCTACCAATGATGAAAGTAGGGCCAGGGTGCATGATAGGACTAAAATATCATGTGATTTTGAGACAAACTGAGGGTATGGATGACATGCAAAGTCAATATTTCTGAGGAGTGGCCGACACAGGTTGATAGAATTCCTTTGAACAAAA
>ML821542.1:89439-110478 GCA_009831015.1 Picea engelmannii
CCAAAAGGGGATCGAGATCTGGTGATCTCCTCTTCGTCCTGCGCTCCTCCTTCAACATGCTTTAGAAGTCCCAAAATAGGTCAACATGACCAAGAAACCCCCAAAACTTGGTCAAGGGCCAATAGGCCCCCAACACTCACATGTGACTCGTCCCGATTCACTCTGGTCTAAGCAATTTTTCCTCGAATTCCTTGAGCTTGGCTTGAGTTGCTTCGACTTGCTTCTTTGTTGTGGCCTCTTGTTTGGAAAACTCCTGGATTACTATGTCATTCAATGGCCCTTCTAGGCACCGTTCTGCTGTGGTGACAACCTATTCTAACTCTACTCCTTGGCTCTCTACCTCTGTAAACAACTAGCATGCCTTATCTTGCACAAGTTGAAGCCGTTGAGTGACTTCCATCACTTTTATTTGAAGCATATGGATCTGTTGTTGGGTTGTGCATTGTTCCTGAGACCTCTTCATTATTTATACAACTGACAGGGCCTTCAACTACGCTTGTAGTGTATCTGCATGCTGCTTTTCTTCCTAGAGCTGTGAATCCAGTGTCTGTAACTCTAGTTTCTCAGTGAGTTTTTCATATGTCTGGGTGCTATGGTTACTCAGCTGCTTGCATTCCAATGCAAGAGATTTTAATCTGTCAACTGTGTTGCGGGAAGTTTCTTCTCGCTGGTCCCTTACATCTTGCGGGGTCTCATGTATAGTGCATAATTCTAGATCTGCGATGCACTGCTGGAGCTATTGGATTACCTCTTCAAGTTGTGCCACCTGCTGTGGAACTTGTTCTTTGGCCTTTACTTCGACAACTGTCACAGAGAGAAGTGCTCTGTGAACCATTTCCTTTACTTCAAGTTTCTTAGCGAGCAATTGTTCCTTGCTTTGTTGTAACTGTGATTTTTCTCCATCCCACTTCACTTGCAGAGCAAGATTTTCTTGTTCTGTAGCACTGCGTTTCTCCTCAAGGTATTTCTATACTTGCGCTAAAGCTTGGGTGGCTTGTGATGTCTCTTCATGAGCTCATCGAAGGAGAGCTTTGATTGTATCAATGATGCAGTGTAGTTGAGCTAGCTCATCTCCCATTTTTGGTGTTTTTGATGGTAGAGGCGCAGTGGAAACTGCGCGGCTGGACTGTAGTGCCTGCTGCACTCCTTGAAGTTCAACCTTGATATGATTGAACACCTCCTCCTGCTTAGCTTCTTTCTTCTCTGCTATCTCCAATGAATCATCGTTCACTGTTGCGATGATGAAGTCAAAGTCATCTAAGGTAAGGGTGGTCTCAAATTTGGTCCTAGTTTCTTTTGATTTCTTCCTTAAAGAAGGTTTTGGAGGGGAAACATTCCTTTTTTTTTAGGAGTCCTCCTCGTCTCTAGGCAGTGTAACCTCTCCTTTCTTATGTTCAAATTATACGCCATCTATCTCTCCTCCATCTCCTCCTTTCTCTACTGAGATGGAAGCAGTCTTCATGGACACACTATCTAAATCATGGACCTCTTCGGTCTTCTTTATCTTGCTAGGTGCAGGTGTATCATGCGCTTCTTCTGGACTGTCTAAGTCAGACATCTCCGCAGGGTATGCTAGAATGAGGAGGTCCATCGACCAGTCCTTGGTGATGTCCTGTAATTCTTCCTCCATCATCTTGTAGTATTACTGCAGCTGTTGTTTATGCTCATCAACACGTGCTGTGATATAAATGAAATGGTGGTCTACGTTGAATTTCATCAAGGGCTTGAACCTATGGAGAGTGTTCGGGGTTATACGAGGCTTAGACTGGATGGTTGTCCTCAACTGGTTGTAATAAGTGTGGAAGATGGAATTTGATTTCCATTGGTTGTTCATGTCACTGGAGTGCCACAGTGTACTGAACTTCGTGGCCAGAGGTTCAAAGGGATCGATGTCCGGGAAGGTCGCACCTTCTGACATCTCCCATGTGATAAAAGCGATCAAGATGAGAAGCTAGTTGAAGTGGAACTCATATCCTTGGTCCTGCGCTTCCCTCCCATCCAGTTCCAATTGGTTTATGAGGTAATTCACCCAATTCAGTTGTAGGCCCTCCGTGCACTTTCTTGCAAGTTCGACTACAAATCTAGTCACTTGGGTGGGTCGGTTCTTGTGAACTAAATTTTCCATGATCAATTGACAGGATAGACGCACTATGCCACTCTGGATAGAGGATACCTTGTAGCCTCATGTTCCTTTCTCAACATCTCCGTAGGTGTATTTAATATTCTGCGCAAGAGCGCGATCCATGGTTTTCCCGGGATAGAAATCTTGTGGGTCAGGGCCTTGCATGCTTATCCCTATGATCCGATTGATCAACGTTGGATCCACTGTGATACGATGGTTCAACCAAAAAAATATGCCATGGTATTAGGACAACAACAACTTGATGTATGCGTTCACTTCTTGGTGCCTTCCGAAGTGAGGAATCTTCATGACATTGAGCAGTGTGGACTGTGCGAGGTTCATGGTCCATGACTGGGGGACAATCTTCAAGTTCTTTCCCTTGGTTCTGGTCAGATACTTGTGGGAGGTGAGCATGTTCTACACCTTCCTGTCGCTCATCGGACATACGTTCTCAGTATTAAAATTATCGGGGTCACGATAAAATTAGATATGACACTAGAACAAACAACAATAGTGCAATGATCACTATATACAATTCACTTAGTTTGCAGGCTTCAAATTCTTAGTTAGAAAAAGTGTTCTCTGTGCATGGAATGGTGGGATAAGTAGACAACTCGACAACGGTTCGCTTGCAATGGTTATGAGCCTCCATTAACTCTTGTTCAATCCATTATGGCACGGTCTAACAGTCTGATGACGGACCTTTATTGCCTTTCTGCCCATTCGGAGCTTCGATCGAACGGTTATAATATCCCCAACGGCTATATTGCTTCGCCATGGCGAAGTGCCATGTGTCTCTATTCTGATATCCCAACGAAGCTCCAATTCTGCAAATTTTATATCTGCAAAGTTCCTTCTGGAACCTTCTGCAACTTAGCTCTCTTCTTACTTTGCTTCATAGCCTTCTTTCTAGTGAGCTTTGTCTCGGTAGTTCATTTTCCATTCTGATTCTTATCTTCTGTGATTTTAGTTACTTTGCGTTGTTGATATTCTCTCCTATAACTCAAGGGTAACACCTCTTCTTTATCCAAGATAGGTACTTCAGTCTCCTCTGGGTATTTAGCTTCGACATCAGGGTCTCTAGTTTAAAATAGCTTCGATCTGTTCTCATGTTCTTCAATCAATTGTGCGATCTTTCTGGTCATGAAATATTTTAATTCTTGTTTCTTTTTCTCCAAAACTTCTTCTTCTTCCTTTCGTCTGGCTTGAGCTCTGTCAATCCAAGGTTTTCCTATTAACATGGTAAATGACACACAGTCTTCAATAAATTTAATAATCTCAAAATCTTCCTCCATCGAATTTCCATTGACGGTCATAGGTATCTGAGTGAGCCTTCCACACAAGTTTACTAGTTTTCCTTTAAATATCCCTATTCCTCCTAATTAAGGAATCATAGCAGGCCTTCCTATAGATTCCCAAGTTCTCTCTGTCATGATATTCACCTGTGTTTCCTCATCTAGAACATAGTCGATGTCGGAGTCTCATATTCTTTCTTTGATGCATTCTTTTCCTTTGAAGATCTCTGATAATTTGATATGTCGGTGGTTATTCAGGGTTTCTTTCATCTATAGAAATGCTTGCTTGGATCCTTTTTAGTATTCTGCCATAATCTCAGTTTCTGGATCTGCCTTAGGGTTATCTTGATTCAGATTCATTCTTTCAAGCTTATCAATCATTCTAGGGTGTTCGACAACACATGTATTACAATAGAGGATGAACACCTTCAATAACCACTCACATAACCATATCAGATATCAACACACCGATGTTTTCACATGGTAAAACCCCTACAGGGAAACATCCACAACCCCAGCCAACGTGGCCACTTGGAGCAGTTTATTAATGCAAAGAAAAAGATTACAGAGAGATTTTACAAGAGATTTTCTCACAATCGATCATCGAAAAATGACCCTCCATGCTCTTTAAATAGAGATCATGGACCAATCAGGTGTTAATCCATGGATCAATGGTCGTTAAGATCGAGGAGAGTATGAACCGTCAGATCACTCTATGTCAGCAACATATCGTGACCGTCAGATTTCCTAACTACAAATGCATACTAATGCATACTAAAGAAACACACTAAGAAACACACTTTTACCTAATGACAGATTATATCACGTAGATATTAACTCCTAAGTGTCTAAATATCCTAACATCCACCCTTAAGAACAACTTGGGATAGGATTGAAGGATTTACAATAGTGATAAAATAGGAGAAGGAAGGAGGAATTAGAGCCTATCCCCCCTTAATGACAATCTCCTAACATAGATCAAATATCAATACACCGATGTTTTCATGTGGTAAAACCCCTACAGGGAAACATCCACGACCCCAGCCAACGCGGCCACTTGGAGCAGTTTATTAATGCAAAGAAAAATATTACAGAGAGATTTTATAAGAGAGTTTCTCACAATCAATCATCGGCAAATGACCCTCCATGCTCTTTAAATAGAGATCATGGACCAATCGGGTGTTAATCCATGGATCAATGGCCATTAAGATCGAGGAGAGTATGAACCATCAGATCACTCTATGTCGGGAACATATCATGACCGTCGGATTTCCTAACTACAAATGCATACTAATGCATACTAAAGAAACACACTAAGAAACACACTTTTACCTAACGACATATTAGACCAAGTAGATCTTAACTAACTCCTAAGTGTCTAAATATCCTAACATAGGGAAATCCAATACTTCATGGTCTAGATCTTTACAATAGAGGCAACTAAGTCTTCCACCAGGGCATTCTTTAGCAAGATGTCCTCGTTTTTTGCAACTATAATAGAGGGTTAATCCTCTCTTTCTTTTAAATGATCCCCAACCTCTTTTGTATTACGCACTAGGATCATAGGAGCTAACCCGCAATAAATTCTTTCTAGGATCCTGCATCCATTCGTTAGTACAAACATTCTTTCTATGCATAGGTATAACATATCTTTCATTATTCTTATCAGATCTATTAATATCAAATCTTCTTTCATCTATCAATACCCTAGTTTTCAAACTAGGACAAATTTTATTAAACATACCTAGATCCATACTCTAGAAACAAAAAATTCCACTTATCTTACTTCTACAGAGCACAAAGGGTTCAAATCTAAATTTTTTTACTATCTTTTCCTTTATCAAAGCACAGAGCTTGCAGATATTACCTCTTTTAATAAAAAAATCTCACTTTTACCTTTCTTAGTGCACAAATCTTTTAGATCTTTCTTCTTTCCTTCAGATCCAACCTCTTTTCTCCAAATTGACCTTCTTTTTTTTTAACAAAGAGATTTATAAGTCAAGTAGAATACTGCGTACTAGGGCATAGATCTCCGCACAAGGATTTCACAATCCTAGGTCGAATCTTTGCATATAGCTTCTTCTTTCTCAGTTCCCAGCAATCACAGTTTCAGGTCCCGGCAACAGAACCATTTGTTGGCACAAGGGTAGACCCAAGGTTCAACGCTACAACAGTGCACCAACAAATCCCTAACTATTGGCCCTTGCGGCAACACCTACGAAGTAGATGAAGTCTCACCCGAGGTAGAGGCAGGGGTGGTTGCAAGAATCAGGTTTCTGCAACCTTAGCTAGGACATAGATCTATTATTATAACACTTAATACATCTCTTAGCACTGTCAGTCCCTCAATATGCAATCACTATTCACTTCACTGATAAAACAGAGCTTCGCAACATTCACACTAATCTACAGTATTTAAGCACTTAGCATATAAATGGATTAGAATGAGAATACATGGCACTAAGCATGACTATCTTGATCACATATAATATTCTCACATATCATAAGCACAAAGAAGAAGTAAATCTATCTAAACATATCAAAGCACTTAGCAAATAACATGTGAACACATCAAGACAAAGCACAAAGCACATAACACAATGTTTACGTGGTTCACCCTCACCCTGGGGCTACGTCAACCAACTCTTCTTCTTTATTGTCTTCATTCAATTGGTTACAAGCACAAAGCCTTCAAAACCCTTACTCTGCACAGGACAGAAGATCTGCATAGCTCTCTAGATCCTTCTTCCTTGCATTACAACACAAAGCCTTCCAAAATCTGCTACAAGGACCTGCACTTAGCTCTACAAGCCTCTTACATTCATGCACAAAGAACTTATAGACTCTACTCGCACTTAGCATACATTCACATCACATAGATGCATTATTCCCCTCCTTCTTACATTGACTAGACATCTATATATATATATTGCAAAATAGGCCTAAACATGGGTAAACCGATGGGTCGACATCCCATTCCCGTTACATATTCCCAAAAACCCAAAAAGGGGCCCAAAAGGGGGGCGAGATCCCATGATCTCTGCTTCGTCCTGCACTCCTCCTTCGACAGGTTTTCAAATTCCCCAAATAGGTCAACATGACCAAGAAACTCCCAAAACTTGGTCAAGGGCCAACAAGGACCTAGGTCAAACCCCTTGTGTGATGTCGGCTTTGGAGGTACTCCAGACATGTCCTTCACAAAGGAATGCCTTACTCTCTGCTTTAGGAGCTCTAGAACCCAATGGCTAAAAACTTATCAAGTTTGACTTCACATATGTTAAACCTCACTTGCCTTACCATGTGGCTTTCCAAATCCACATGGAGTACTCAAAGTACACCATCAAATGTGCAGTTGTTGATGAAGGTGTTGCTACGTGTCTGATGTCCCTGGTCTGTTGGAAATCTCTCGGTTCTTCGACTCTTTACAAGTGATGGAATATGTTGATTGCTTTTGATGGTCATTCCTTTTTCCCTCACGGTATTCTCCCTGCCTTTCCAGTCCAGATATGTGGGAAGATGGTAGAGGTGGAGGTAGAGGTAGTTGATGTGCCTCTTGATTATAATATGTTACTAGGATGCAATTGGACCTATGATATGGTCGTCATCCTATTGTCTGTCTTCCGTACTCTTTGTTTTCCTCATGAAGGGAAGATCGTGATGATCGACAAATTATCCTTTGTGTCCTCTAGTACTAATGAATTTGTTGGATCGTCGATCCCTGTGATCGACAATTCTCAGCCGACAACTAAGAATATCAGTGTCGGAATGTATTCTTACCTTATGGGTACTTTCGACTTCACGACAAACAATCATCATGTTTACGCCATGTCCAGTAGGCCTGTTTCAACAGGGAGATCCATTCCTTTCTGAACTTCCTATTTTAGTGATCCTTGGACCCTGCCCTCTTCGACTTTGATTTGTGAAGGTCAGCCACATACTGGAATTATATCACCAACCTCTGTTAATCATGTTGGAGATGGGTCGACAACCTCTGCTAGTCATGTTGAAGACCAGTAACCAGCCGTTGCAAGTCATGCTGGGGGAACAAGTCTATTCATTGCTAGTCACACTACACATACACCACCAACCTCTACTAGTCATGTTGGGGATTCATCACCAACCTCTGCTATCCATTTTGGAGATTTTATACTAGTCTCTACAAGTCATGCTAGGATCATGTCACCAACCACTCCAAATCATGTTGGGGGCTTTCATACGATTGAAAGGCCTTGATGTGTAAGACATAAGCCCAAGTTCCTTTTTCAGTTTCGCAAAGGATATCACCTTAATCATTTGTTCCCTGCTACTATTGTGGTACAAGAAGCGTGGTCCTTTCCTAGGGGCCCTTCAGGTTTTGAGTCGTCTTTGGATTCCCAAACTTCTTTGGTTGATACAAAATTCATGTCGATGCAATCTTCGACAAACACCCCTCTTCCTTTAGGGGTTGATACATCGCTTGACCTTGTAGTCTCGTATCCTGTTCAATCAATGGTCACGTCGATGCAATATTCGACCGACACCACTCCTATTTTTGGGGGTGATGCATCTCTTGACCTTATTGTCTCGCATCCTATTCAATAAATAGTTGAAGAAGTGGTCGTGCTGATGCAATGTTTGGTCGATCCCACTCTTCTCTTGAAAAGTAACAAGCCTAAGGAAGTGAAATTTCCAATGCAATCTTCGGCCAATCCCACTCTTCTTTTGGAGGGTGATGCATCCTTCGACCATGTCCTTAGCATTTATAGTTATGTACCTTCTTCACTAGGGAGTATTCCACTCTCTTTGAGTATGCTCCCTCCAAATCCTAGGGTGGTTTCCTTTGATTGGAATGATCTTGTAGAGTCTCTACTTCCTTCTTCTACACCTTTCCAGATAAGGGGAATTCTTAGATATATTGTAGATAAGGTAACCTCTGCAAGTATTTTATCCTCTTCGACTTGGAAAGATTTGGGTTTTCCCAAGCTTGTGTCAGCTCTTCATAAGTTTCCAACCTTTCATAGAAGTTATGCAAGGGAGCCTTGGCCTCCCCCATTATATGTTGCTTAGAACATCATCCACGAGTCTGATTTAAGATCTTTTCAGACTCATCTAAAAAATGAAAAGATTGTCGAGTGATTTGTCCCTTTCACACTCATTAAATTTGACTTGAAAGCTCGTGATTCTTAGTTAAGTTCTTTTCCGACTCGTTTTCAAAGAGAGAAAAGATTTCTGAGTGATTTGTCCCTTTCACACTCGTTAAATTGGACTTAAAAGGTCGCGAGTCTTAGTTAAGATATTTTCTGACTAGTTTTCAAAAAGAGAAAATATTGCCAAGTGAACTTGTCTCTTTCATACTCGTAATTTTGATTTGAAAAGACGTCTATTCGGCACAAGTTTATCCCTTTTTCACACCAAGTAGAATAAAAGACATAAAAAAAGACATTTTTTGGCATTAATTGGTGATTGCATCTCATGCCCTTGCTTGCAGTATTGAGCCTATAGTCGGTTCTCGCTTTGCGTTATAAACCATTTGCCTCAGCAATTTTTCATCCTCAACCAAGCAGAGACTTGTTTATATCCTTCACAATTTTACACCCTATACCTAGGAGGGAACATTCCCCCGAGTGTCCATCTCCCGCATGCACTTCACTGCATTAAGCATAGGTATGTTCCACTGCTGGAACTAGTTTTTATTACTTGCGACGCTCGTTTCCTCCTCTGTATCATAGCATTCACTTGTCTATGAAAAAACAAAAAAATACAGGCGAGAAGGGAGTATTATCTCATATTTTCAGTAGTCGTGTTGCCTTTGAACAGAGCACAAATTTATTGATTCCATTCATCATCATAATTTTGGGATTAGCATGGCTTTAGGAACCTGAGGTTGTTATAAAGTCTTCTCTATCGAATGGTTACTCTTCCAGTCCCTACAAAGAATTTCATTGATGCCTCCTGCATCTAATGGTTTTATAATCAGGTCTATGCTATCGGAGTTTTCCATATGTCTCATGCTTTTGTTCAAAGGAATTCTATCAACCTGTGTCGGCCACTCCTCAGAAATATTGACTTTGCATGTCATCCATACCCTCAGTTTGTCTCAAAATCACATGATATTTTAGTCCTATCATGCACCCTGGCCCTACTTTCATCATTGGTAGGTAACCTTGAACCCAACAATGGACATTTCATCATGGTCATTGACTAGGTGGTTTCCCTTTTGTTCGAAGGAAAGACCTCTATTCACACATTGGGATCTGTGCAGTGTCTTGGATGCCATTAACTTTATTGGTGGTTTCCTCGCCTTTGTCAACAGTTTTCATCATTGGCTGATATTCAGAGGGTCTTTTTCGTGTACCACTTGCACTTGGCACACACAAAATACACACAGGGTTGTTGGTTCGTGAACATGTTCTTCGTCTGATTTCCACCAAATCATGAAGCTTCTTCTTTGAACCTCGTGTTGAATGATGAGATATGCATTAATGCTATCCTTTTAGCGGGTCTCTTTCCATCGAATTCAACCCATTTATTCTAGAAACGAGACCTAGAGTCTTATGAATTCCTTGAGGCTTGTAGTTATCAATGGAAGGCTCTCTCACCATCGACAAATGGGAATAAATCAATGTCTCCTGATTGATGGATTCTTCAGGTGTTTGACATCGATTCCTTTATTCACACTTGTAAGAATGTACTCGGGGCCTTGATACCTAATTTCATTATCGGCAGGTTGTCTCACATTTGTTAAAGGTATACATCAATGACTGGTAATCAAACGATGTCTCATTGTGTTCAACCTCAACTCCTTTATTCACATAATGTAGACTTGCACCCTTGGCGGATTGTGTGGAAGACTCGAAGACATCACTATGTGGCCGCAACTTTCCTGAGTTGTTGCTTCATTTTCATTGGACCAATACCTATATGACTTCAGTGATCATGGGATATTAGATTGTACTTCATGGTATACAGATATCTTCAGATTGGTTTTGAGACCGGTTTGACTGGGCCTTGTTCATGATGATGAAAACTATTGGCATGTAACCACATTTGTATTTTCCTATTCATGGCCACAGACACTTGTTTGGTATATTTTTCACATGGATTTGCAGTGCAAGTTTATTAGCAACCATGTATGAAAAGTCAGTGCATAATGTAATGAGAAACTAGTTCATCCAATTGGTTCCCTACCACTCCACTTTTGGGTTGTTTATAATGTATTTCGGCCATCGGAGATACTCCTATGACCTCACACATTAGGGGGCATATGTTATAGAAATATTTTCCTCACCCTATGCAATATTGCACAGAGGGCCTTATTCCATTTCCCTATGCAAACTTATCTTCCCTGTTGATAAAATCCAGAGAGAAAAATACAAATATTTCCACTTGTACACATCTTGCACACTATAAAACAAGCGTATACGCAGGCTGCTCCACTACAACCCACGTACATCGATATTTGTGCCAGAAAATGAAAATGAAATGTGAGGTTTCCATGTCACGACAAGAGATCTCTTATCCTTGGCCTTCCATATATTGGAAACATTGTGATTCATCCCTTCAATTCCATTTTTAAGTCTATAAATGGACCTATTCCGAGCTATGGAAAAGGATAAAGAATTGAACTTTGAGAGAAAATTTACTCGTAAGAAATTATTTACTTCATATTGAGTTTGCATCCCTTTGTCCTTTAAGTATGAACACAGTGTTCAACCCCCAATATCTTCCCTTATTGATGGAGAACCTCATTGTCTCCCTTCTATGAGCTTGCCTTTGGTGGAGGATTGAAGTGGTGGAGGCCCAGCTGGAAGGAACTTAGTTTCTCGGTTCCGAACCGTGCCGACATGAAAGTCTGTAACATTTTCACTTCTACTAATCATTTATTAATAGAAATACTCCTTTCCCATCCAATTGATATCTTGAAAATATATGAGTTATTATCCATGGGCATATTTGTTATGTATATTGATGGATTATGCTATGTAATGTGCTAACCTTTCATATTATCACCACATGCTTGCTTTGCTTGTTTGTTGAGAACTTGTTGTAGGTATATAGCTTTGGGTCGAAGTGATAAATGGTGGAATTCATCGAACATATGGACGAGGTATGCTTCTTTCATATCTCCCTAGTACATTGGTTTACATAGCATGTTTATGAGATATATTTGATTTCTGCAATCATTTCCATTTGTTGTGGTTTACCCTAGACATAGAGAGATTTTCCTTGTAACATTATGAACATGGGGTGCATGTGGATCTATCCAAGATCCAAGTCATTTGTGAATGGCCACCCCCAACCACACTCACTGAGCTTCATAGATTTTTAGGCCTTGCCAATTTCTATCGCAGGTTCGTGTTGGGATTCTCCCATATTGCATGGACCCTCATCCAAGTAACCAGAGGTGGTCGTAAGGAAAATTTCATGTGGGTCCTGTCACAATAGTAAGAGTTAAATTATTTGAAGTAGTGCTTGTGCTCAACCCCAGTTCTCTCATTACCCAACCTACAACAACCCTTTGAGATCGAGACAGATGCTTTATAATATGGTGTGGGTTCATTTCTCACTCAACACAGACACCTCGTGGCCTATCCTAGTGAGACACTATCAGGTTTTGTACATAAGTACCATAGTTATGAAAAAGAAACGTACTCCATTGTGCATGCCTACTACCAATGGATGCATTACATTCTCAAGAAGGAGACAATCATCCGCACCGATCATAAGTCATTGCAATTCATGTATACACAAGGAAAATTGTAGAATTACTGCCATAAGAAGTGGTCCACATACTTGCAGCAGTTCCATCTCAACATCAAGTATAATATAAGAAGCACCAAGCATGTCGCTTATTGCCTCAACTACTCTCCAGTTGCAGCACTCACCACGGTGATAAACTCCTACAACCACAAGACCCTCAAATGGCCCCAACTCTATGAGATAGATCCTAACTTCATTGCCATCTACTAGATGTTGGGCGCAAACACAACAATCACTAATTTCCATCTTCAGGAAATGTTTTTGTGTCATATGAGAAATCTCTGCATTCCATCAAGCGAGTAAGGGAAGATGATTTGAGAAGCCCACTACAATTGGGTGGCACGACACTTCGATGTAGAAAATACAGTGTTAGTGATCCAAAAACATTTAAATTGGCTGAGACTTCGATAGGATGTTAGCAAGTATATCATCTCTTGCACTACCTGTGTCATTACCAAACCAACCATTAAGAAACAAGGCATGTACACCCCTCTGCATACTCCTGAAAGGCCCTTGGAATCCATCTCGATGGACTACATGTCGAGTCTTCCATCAACCAAGTGAGGAAATGACTGTGTTTTTGTAGTGTTTTATCATTTTTCTAAAATGGCAATTCTGGTCGCTTGCAAGAAGAGGATCATAGTAGAGGACATTCCCAAGATCTTCTTTGAAAGCATGTGGGTACATTTTGGGATACCAAAAACCATTGTCTCATATCAAGACAACTGGTTCCTCAACACATTTTTGTTGAGCCTCTAGTCACTGTTGGACACCAAGCTCACCAAATCCACTTCGTTCCACCCCCAAATGGATGGCCAAATCGAGGTCATCAACCGGATGATCATGCATATCCTACACATGTACAATTCCAAGCATCCATGTACATGGGATGATATTCTTCCCTATGTTCAACATAGCTACAACAAATCCATACATAGCTCAACCATCCACATCCCCTTTCAGGTGGGGTTGGGATTTCAACCATTGGGTCCCATGGATGTTTCTCTACCCCTTCCGACCACCCAGGAAGACTCTTCCCATGCTCAAACTGAAGCCGACAAAGATACCTAGTTCATTAATTGGATCCAACACATATTCCAATAGGTTTAGGATATTTTATAGAAGTCCAATTCCAAGTACAAGCAACACCATGATCAACACGGAGTGCCACACAAGTTTGAGGTGGGAGATAAAATTTAGTTTCACTTGCAGAAAGAATGCCTTACAAGGCCCCATCAGAATATTCATCCACTCTGCTATGGAACTTAAAAAATCACCCAGGTCATGGGTGATAATTCTTTTGAGCTCAACCTTCCAACCTTTCTTGTCTCGCACCTAGTATTTAATGTGGACCTCCTTTGACCATATTTTCCACCATTATTGGACATACCAGAACAATCAAAACCAACGTAGCTCAACCTTGAATGCATGGAACATGGATCCAATAATAATATAGTTGACACATGGGTCAAGGGATCTCACCAATAGAGGATCCAACTTTATCAGGTTGTCAAAGTAGGGAAACTCCTACGCCAAGGAAAGTGGCTCACCCGGGGCCAAATTCAACAAAAATTTACTTATTTGATGGGGGAACTCAACGCAATGGAGAACATTGATTCCTAAGGGGGGAGGATTGATCCAGGTGGATATCGGTGGCCATCCACCTATTTCAATTGGGTCACATACAATTTTCATTTTGGCAATTATTTTCCTAGCTTTTCGGGTCCTGAACTTTCGGGGCTGTTTTGAGGCCCTAAACAACAATTTTTGGGCTTGCCACAATCACACTGTAGACAAATTCAGAGTGTGATGGTACAATGTGTATTCCTCAAATATACCTTTCCAATGGGTTATCATGCACCTAAAAAAAAGATCGTATGCAAAACTTGAAATCTCAGGAAGTTGATGTACCCACTTACTCCAACGGGGCCCACATGAATTTTGGTGCTTCATCTCCTAGGGTTAGGTTTTTGGATGTCTAGGGTTTTGGAATTCATGTTTGGTGTAAAAATTTCTTTGGAGCCTCATTGTACTCATCTTCTTATGAATGAGTGCAGCCGTCAAATCTCTTCTCAGAGATAAGCCTCCACCATTGTAGCAAGCTTGTTTCAATCTACATTTTACAGTTTCAACATATTTGTTTATTGAATATAAGCCAAGTTTTACTGTATCTCTATTATTGTTCATTGTATCTGTGTGTTAATAATATATATCTGTATTCATTTCGTTCTTCTCTTAAAATCCAGATTAAGACTTTATGAGCAGTGTGTTCTATGGTTGGGAGGAACGTCTGAGGTTTGTTGTCAGTCAATGTTTTCATAAAAGATGAATATTATTATGAGTAATAACATGTTGTTACTATGTGTAATATATTTATTTATGTTTTGGTAATTGTTTAATATGCATGGATAATTGTATGTTGTTAGTTATGTATATTGTTGCATATGCATGACGTATTAGTTAATTAATAGTACCAGAGAGTTATAATTCCGATGTGGCATTTCCCAACTTGAGACTGGTAATGCTACAATGTGGTATCAAAAGACAATTTTTTTTAAGTTGTTGGTAATGGGGACATTACACTACACAATTTCCAATTTACCTTATGGATTTGATTGCCTCATTAATGTACCTAAAACGAATTGCACAAGATTTTCTCTAGTATCTGGTAGTCACTAACTGAACGTACCCATAGAGAGGAATGATGTACATATTTAGAATCTAGAACATTGGAGAATATTTGTATTTATTTATTTATTTTACCAACATTAGGTTCTTTATAATCCATTTATCTATCTTTTTCTCTATTCTTTGAATCCAAAAGTTCTTCCAATGAGATCTAAAAGGAAAACAAGATTACTCGAAAATTCAAAATTTATCTAAGATGAAATTAGGCCACCCTAAACTAGACAACTAAATCTATATTTGCTTGTAGTATTGAGTTTTATCCTAGTAGATCTTTGAACTCGAGGCCTCATAAAAAACCTCTAGATAATCCTATTGTATTTTCCATAAAGAATTGGTCCTCTAGGATTATAAGAAAATAATTATCAATAACTAGACCATTCATCATATACTCAATAAGATGTTTGGATACAGGGATTCCTTTGATAAACAACTAGTGCTAGCTATGCTTATAGTATTGAGTTTTAGCTAATTGGCATCTAAAAAACCAAGATAGAAACCCATTGCATTTTCCAAGAGAGAATTGGTCCTCAAGGATTATAAGAACATAATAATCAACAAAGGGACCATTGATCATACATCCAACATGATGTTTGGAGAGAGGGATACCTTTGATAAATGTAATATATCAAACTCACAACCAATGTGGTATAGCATACAAGAATAAAAAATATTTTAAAATCGTAAAAACTATTCCAAAATACCAAATACAACATAATTGTGCATTATCCTATTTATTATTTATTGATAGGAAAGAATGCATATATCCCTAAAAAAAACAAAAAAAAATATTACATTAGTAAGAGAGAGCCATTAGGTTGAAGTGGTTTGATTGGATGATTGGGAGGTAGGTCTCTCACTCTCCCCATTTGGGTTCAAATCCCTGATGAGACTCATTGCATTAGTAAGAGAGAGCCATTAGGTTGAGGTGGTTTGATTGGATGGTTGGGAGGTAGGTCTCACACTCTCCCTAATTGGGTTCAAATAGAAATGAGACTATCCCATTCTTATAAGGTTAGAAGGGTAAGTTCACTCATGAGTAGTACCCCCCTCATGGGAGTGTCTTCGAATATCTTGGCCTTTGCTCAATCATAATTTTCCTACTATGCACTAGCTTATGGGTTGTTGATACTAGCCTAGTGTTTATAGTGACAACCAACTAGATTTGAACTTGGGTGTTGTTCAAATTATCTTGACCAAATACCAATTCCTATAAATAAAAGAAGAAGAAAAAAAATCCATTAAATTTGTAAAACCCTAACAAGGTAACCAACCATGTGAAAGACACATATATTGTTGTTTCTTATGATTTTTGTTGTTGGACATTTAAATGAAATAATTGTGTAAAGCATAATTTCCACTCCGATGTAATCTCTTGAGTCAAACAACATATGGAACCTAGAGGAGATGACGAGTTTCAAACCTTGAACTCCCAAGATGTCGAAATCTCTTTCAATGCATGTGACATGATATATCATTTGTTATATTTTCCCAAACATAAACTCCACAACACCTTTCCACATGATCAATAAACCCTCCCTCTCCTCACAATGCACTCGAAGGGTGGGAGTTTTAATTCCAACTGATACCCATAGAAGACGATGAATCATTAGTTGCTCGAAGTTGAAATTGTACTTCATCCTGCATTGCAATTTGAAATCATACTTCATCCTGCATTGCAAAACAATGTAAATGCGTCTTCAAATTCAAATAAATAAATCAATGGATTCTCAAATTAACTTAATTTTCTTTACCATGAAATTTTGTTATTTCTTCAAGCAACCAAAGATAATTTGAAGAAAACAAGGATATATATCTTCCACCGAGATTTGAACTTTGTTCTATTTATCCAAGAAACCAAAGACAATTTGAAGAAAACAAGTATATACAGGTTCCATCGAGATTTGAACTCAAGTTATTGCATTCAAAGTCTAATGTCCTCGCCACTATACCATGGAATTACATGTCATATGAATATAGGATTTTACAAATAAGTATTCGTTGTCAATTTATTTAAGAAGGTTTTTTCACAAAACCTTAACGTACCAACAAAAAGGTATCTCCCAAAAACACTCTAACAAACAAAATCATTGAATATAACTGACACCATCTCACTCACTTAAATTCATAATGTCACATCTAAAACTTATTTTATCTACTATTGTTCTTTTTTAATATCTTATAAGCAAAAATCCGGTGTATTGGTTAAGGAATTAATTTATAATGTAATAACCTTGAATATTAGTATATTTTTCTAGCACAATCAATTCAACCTTCAAGGTATTCTTAAATCACAAAATATTTCTTTTAATTGCTTTTACAAAAGCATTAAACCTTACCATGTATACACTTTTTCATTCATTATTTATCAAGTACTCCCTCATCACAAATTCATCGGTTGTTCTTTCATCAATATTAACCACCAATGTATATTTTGACAATGCTTTTGTTAATAGCTTATCCTTTTGTTGATAGTTTGTTTGTTGATGATACACTTTATGGCAACCTACTTTTCGATGATGTTCTTATCGATAGTTATATTTTTATGACACTCTTGTAAATAACCTTCTTTTTGATGACAGTGTTGTCAACACCCCAGTTGTCTATGCTACTCTTGTGGAAAACTAGCTTGTTAATAGCCCTCTTGTTTATGGAAAGATTGTCATGGCCTTCATATTGATGAACCCCTTATCAATGCCATGCTTATTGATGGCCAATATTGTTGACATGTACCTTATCAACCATCCTTTGATTGAAAATCACTTCATCCATTGTTCCTTTATCAAGGGGTCCTCATCGGTGGGTCCTATGTCAATGACCCTCATGTCAACACCACCCTTACTGACATCAATTCAAGAAAATGACTGTAGTTAAGTGAATCAACTCCTACCACATGGAATTACGCATCATCATATGATGACAACACACCTTGATGACTCTTATATTTCCACCTAACTCATCTTATTAGAAACCAAATAGTCACTTATATGACTAAAATGTGATTCTATATATACAATGTACTATACAAATAATAGGTAGTTGAGATTTTTTCTTTTGGCACTTTCTCTCACAAAGAAATGTATAGGTCATTCACATAGTAATATGAACATTGTTGTCTAGCATGATGATTTGAATCTCATGTGAAACTCTCTATGGTTAGGATTTCCCCTAATCACCTCCCTCGATCATATGCAGACCCACTCGATTCAGTTGTTCATCGTACCATTTCATGATAGATCCAAGATGAACAAATAGTGTATCTAGACCTAGAACGATTTGTGGGTTGTTGTCGGTTCCTAAACTCTTTTCTCTGAGATCACATGATGGTTGGAGTTGGATACCGACCTGGTGTTGGTGTCGGCCATCGTTCTGAGCTAAAGTTCTTCCTCTCTTGTGGGGATAATCCATGGACGATAATAAGAAGGAAATTGAGGTGTTTAATGTGCTAGTTTTGGCTCTATCCCCATGTGGTCTCCCTCAACAATAGAAACTTCACTTTGTCAAAATGATGGATTCCATTCCCCATATAGATATTTTTTCCTTGAAGGAAAGAAGGAAATCCCTTAATTATTCTAAGAGGGAACTGGTTGGAAAATTGACATGCTTGTGGCCTAGTTCAAAAGTTGTGAACACATGGGTAGCATAACAATGGCCACTAAAAAACAATGGTCAAGTATTTGCATTTGCCTTAGGCTGAGGATATTTCATATTTATTTTTTTAAGCAAGGAAGTGGGAGATTTAATATTTGTGTTTGGGACTTAATTCATGGGTTCCAAGGGAATGTATTTGTCTTGATGGACCCATGGACACTATATTTCAACCTAGAATAGGAAATTTCTTTAGTCCCTATTTGGGTTAGGTTTCCTCACCTCTCATTAATTTTATGGGATGATATTTTTCTATCAATTATTGGGAATAAATTGGGTTGCTAGATTGATATTACATAACCAATAGGGAATTTATATTCTTGCACAAGAATATGTGTGGAAGCTAATATGGAGAAGGGACTCCTTGAAGCCCTAGAAATCAACCTTGATGGGTGGAGTCACTAGAAAGCATAGATTATGAGAAAAATCCTTTTAAATTCATGGCTTGCCATTCTTATGGACACTTTGTTAAAAAATATCCAAAATCTCAATAAGATCAACCTTCCCCATCGCAACAATCAAAGTAGCAGTAAAGGAAGGATCCAAATTTCAAGAAAAAATAAAATAGGTGAAGGAAATTTCAATGAAAAAAGCCTTCCAAGTCATCTCAAGAAGGCCCTCCTCCATCAAGAATAAAAAAATATGAAATTCTTAGAAACTTAGAGGAAAAGGAAAATTAGGAAAATACAGAGAAAAAAGTCGAAGAGAAGCAAGCAACAGATCTTAATCAACGAGCAATGTAACCTAATAATGGTTTCGGCCCATCCCCTGAGGATACAAAATCAAATGGAGAAGAATAAGAGGAGGCAAAATAAGACGAACACAAAGAATATTTAGAAGAGTCATAGGAGGAAGATGATGAATCAAAAGAAGAGTCATAGGAGGAAGATGATGAATCAAAAGAATCTTAGGAAGAAGAAATGAACTTAGCTCTGGAAGAGGAAATAGAGGCAGAACGTGAAGTGTAGGTTCCACCTAAGCCATCAAAATCCTTTGCATAAGTTTTGAAGAAGGTTACAAATCCTTCACCCCCACTTACAAGGGGTGTAAAATCCAAGTGAATGGATTTCTCATGAGGTAGAAATGAATATTCAAAAGTGGTGTCAGCCAACCCTCGAGAATATTCTCCAAGGTTAAACATATTTTTTTTTTGTGCTATTCTTTGTAACCAATTTGTGAGAATTTACTCATGTGAACTAATAAGGAAAGTAATAGAAATATTCAATATTTCTCTCCCCATTTCTTTGAAGGGAGTTTGGAAATCAACAATAATTTTGAATGTTGCTGCAAGAAAATATCTTTTGATGTAACCTTACTACAAGCATTTGTTGTAGTCTTTCAATATAAATATCTCCCAGTTCCAGTTAAAAAAATGAACCTTGTTCAATATAGTTTGATTTGTTCACATTTGTTTTCATTATTTTCATGCTTCTACTTCCCATAACTTAATTAGTGCCACACTATTTAATTTGTCGCCTAATTTTCATACTAAAATCAAGATCAACGGTATCAACACCATACATTGCAAGCGATGCAATTGATATGTTCAACCATTCCTCCAAATATGCTTGTTGATATATGTTATGAATATCACTACTTGAATATTCATCCTTCTTCCATTTTATGATTATCTACCTATAAGAGCACAAAAGATCACCATGGTTAAAACAAAAGATATTGATTATGTCGTTTGTGATGGAGACTTCAACATTGCCAATATCATCTTGGTACATCTATACCTTTGGGATATACATGGGAGTTATCATTCAAAATCACATAATTTGTTGTGAGGTTAAAACATGGTGGTACCAAATTACTAAAATGAAGCAAGTCAAGTAGAATTAGACTTTTTAGTGCAACAAGATTTTAGTCAACCATGTCATCCCTTAGTAGTAGAATCCATCTAAAACTTTGGCCCCAAATGTTATTGAAATAGGTATCATTTCTCTCCAAGGGGGTGGATTGATCCAAACACTCAACTGTTGTTGATAATGACTTCATCAATTGTGCTTTTATTGGCATCGACAACCATTGTGAACATTTTCTTTGACAATGTCAACAATCTTCTTTTCAATAGCCTACTTTTCGATGAAATGATTGTTGATAGCTCACTTGTTGACGACACTCTTGTTGATAACCCACTTGTCAGAGATGCTCTTGTTGATAACCCACTTATCTACAACACTTGTTGATAACAGACTTGTCGATTTCCCTCATGTTGACAACTCCATTCTCGAAGATATACACCTTGTATACCATCCTTTCATCAAAAATTCCTTTGTATATGAGTTACTCATTCATGAACGTTACACTAACAACACCCTTTTCAATCTCAGTTTCATGAAAAACTACAATTCATTGAATCAACTCTCGTCGCATGGAATTACAAATCAATGTACAATGATAACACACTTCAATGAATCTCATCTTTCCACTTGGATCAACCCATCAATAACTAAATAATGACTTATGTGATTGAATGGTATTCTATATACACAAAGTATTATATGAATCATAAGCAATGAAGATTATTTCTTTTCATGCTCACTA
>ML821543.1:0-16356 GCA_009831015.1 Picea engelmannii
CTAAGCCAAAAGCATTCCTTGTGCAAACAGCCTAAGATATTTACATGTGTTAGAGAAGGGAAGATAATCAGTACAATTTTTTTGGGGAAATGCATCATATATTTCATTATTGAACAATAAAGAATACATCAAGAATCATACTTCATTGAGACAAGCTGCGATTATACAGACTACTCCTTCCTACACATGCAAGGAGAGCCAGCATATCTTCCTTGGCTTCAATCTGAAGAGTCTTTACATCTTTTCTGAAAATGCTATTTCTGACTGAAATGTGTGTTGCCAACTCTGATCTAAAAGTTGCAATCTCACCCAAATGAAACAAGGTAGCATACCCATTAAAAATTGCATGCCATTGCTTTTTCCATAAAAAGAGATGCCTTTCAATCTGGTAGTGTTTTAGATTCTTCTTCCAAACTGTCTGACCATCCATACTCCCTCAAAAATGACCTCTTTCGAATGAAGAGGGGTGGCCAAGAGAATAGCAAACTTAGCAGGCAACCCATTCTCAAAAGGCACTGGCGACCTTGCAGCCCCAGAACATATGTTTAACTATCTCTACTTTGTTATAAACCACACAGAAGCCATTTGTTAGGCCCGAGTAGTGGAGAAGCGAGCCTATCTTTAATGGCTAAGCAGTTTCTAAGCACTGAGCATCCAAGCATCCTAGTCTTGACTCTTAAAGGAGTGGGATTCTAGATATTTTGACACCACTTAAGCTGTCTGACTTAATTATCTTGAATGGCCTGTTTTATGTTAAGTTGATCTACAAGTGGGTGATTTGGGCAGATCTTATAATGGAGCTCTTTAGTTCTGCTGTCCATCAAGGGTTTCCTTAGGACAATCCAATGTATCATTCTACGATTGTTTATATACAATTTTTCCTTTATGTAAATTGTTAATTACATTATCTGAGCTAGAAGGTAAGGTTATACCTTATCTGATAGTTATGGCAAGGGATATCTAGAGACTAGAGTATCTGAAATTTTACGTTGGGCTTATCATATTGTGAATTTTCATGTACTTGTGTTTTTACATATGTTTAATGTTAGAATGTGCTGAATTTGTTGAATCGAGGGCATCTTTTTCTTGCAGGAAGCTCAAGCTTATGCTACAGAAAATGGGTTGTTCTTTATTGAGACCTCAGCCAAGACAGCGCAAAATGTAAATGAGCTTTTCTACGACATTGGTAAGTTTGTCTTCGTATGCTGGAGCTGTGTTGAAAAACTACCTCTCTTTCTTTCTTGCATAACATGCTTTATATTTCCTTGTTTGCCATCCCAGTACAATCTGACAATAATGTTAGCAGTTAGAACCACAAACTAGGGAGTTATTTGTACTAATTATGTGAGAAAACAGCGTTAGGAAGGATAATTATGTTTTGGTAATAGCAGTTAAGAGGAAGGAATTTTAGAGGAACTCAGTGAGTTTTTTAAGTGTGTTGGATTATCATTAAGTAGTTACAAATTTTCTAGAGGAGAACAACAGAGTTTCAAAGTATTATGCATACATGTACATGATTAACAACAAAAATCTAAACAGTGTATCATACCAATAAAGAGAACAAGTGTATGAGGAAGACATATTGTAATATATATGATACTTTGCTAACATTTAGGTCTTGCTATTGTAGTAGTTCGAATTGTTTTGCATATATGTTTTCATTGGTTTATTAGTAATAATTGCACTAGTATTGGAGCCTAGGCTACAGCCAACCTCCTATAGGCAGCACAATTGTTCTCTCTTGAAATACATATTAAGAGGTCTAGAAATGGCACAAATATTATGAAGGATGAATTTAGAGACATGAATAAACTACTATTTTTGCAAAATTTTTTGTTTAGGATAACAATCTTGAAAGTGTTGTCACGGCCATGATGTCCAAGGATGACCAGGAAGTGGTAAAGAAGAAAACCAAGGAAGATGGTGGAACAAAGCCACAGTAGAAGGAACTTTATGCAAGCTATTTGAGACAAGTTTATATGAGCCCTGAATTTTAGCACATGGTCAAGTTATCACCAGAGTTGTAGTTCTAAATATCTAAATGAAATGATACATCAACAGGAATATGATGTAGTGTCCTACTGAGCACTTATGTATATGGTTCCACATTTTGTAAATCTTCTTTGGAAGTCAAGAAAATGGTAAATTCCCAAGCATCAATAATCATCTTGAACATTAGAGGTAAGACAGTACAATGTTTCAACCAGTAAATTAAGGGAAATAATGGACAGACAGAAATAAGGGAAGAACTCTCAAATGGATTTGTTTTGCAAAGATGATTGAAACTCTATTCATATCTGCTTCGTACTAGAGAGATATGGTTGATCATTGTCAGAACCTAACAGAGAATGCACGTGAGGAAAATAAATGTTATATAGAGGCTCTCTTTTACTAGAAATGGGAACATTAGTTATATTGATGATAGACTAATATCATGGGTTTACAGGATGACATTAGGCACACATTGCAAATATAATAGAAATCCATTAAGCTAACCATGATATTATAAACCAATATGGATGTAGTTATACTGTTGTGGTTGATCAATCACTCATGGAAATTGTTTTCTTGCAAAACCCCTTTTTTATTGAAGTTTTTGAACATTAAGGACATCCAAGATGGTTGATGGTTCACCTGCTATTTGTACTTAAATCTAAAATTTTATTAATGTTCAAGTGACAAAAAGCAGTCAATGGGACACAGAGACAAATTGGGCATGCAGATTACTTCCAGAGACAGAGTGTCTAAAGCATCTCCTGAAGATGACATCTCTCAAAAAAATCATCGATTGACACAAGAAAAGATAAAAACATAAAAGCGGAGTATGTCATATGACAAGAGGCAAAAAAGGCGGCTTACTTATGTGGTGTACTCAATAAAATGAATCTATGACATATCAAGGAGAAAAATTCTTGTGATTGTTGCTAAGGAGAACACCTTGAACATGAATGCCTCAAGGGCAAAAAATGGTCAAACAAAAGCTAGCCCAACAACTGAAACAGTATTCATAAGGCTAGAGATTCAAGAGTTTTCCAAAGAAAAACGGGTTACCATGGAAGGAACCCACCATAGATACCCCATCGAATGAATTTCCCATAGATACCCACCATTGATTAGAAGGACTATCAACTGTCAAACTTTATTATGAATTCATTTTCTAAATTTTCAGTATTATAAGCCAAAATGCTTGCACCGTTCAATCTTTCATAAAATAATATAGAAGCCTTATTTTTTTCTATCATAATGTCACAGAAATGATCTAAATAAACATCTATACGGGTATTTTGCAGGGTTGGTTCAAAGCACTTCAGATTAAACTATAAAGGTTGAAAGAATGCACAATTTGGGTTTGATCTCATTCAGCTGTGAAACAGAAGAATATAGAATTCTGAATAACAATTCACTAACGTTAAACTGGATAGATACAGCGACCATGGTAATGAATATTATTCATCAGGCTTCAGTAGTATATTCAGCAAACTAGGGAGAGTAGTTCAACTCAAGAAATGCAACTTAGAATACCTTGAAATAGCTAACTATCAACATGAAGAAATGCTGTCTGCAAATCATTGTAATATATGGGCAAACAATTCTAAAGTAAATCTAGAATAGATACATTTGTCTGGAATACTGTAAAAATCCTTGAAAAGCAAATGCCTCGAAATAGGTACCATCCAAAAACATGTCAAGATACTCTTGATGGTCTATTATAGGAGGGCCTAACAAATTTTGTATGCATTTTACAATGTCAAAGTTGAATCAAATCAACTACACAAAGTGTAGAGTTAATGGAACTGATTAGAGCTAATTTTGGTTACTCATGAAGGCATTGAAATATCTAGAGAAAGTTCATTTGAATTTTAATTTTGAAGTGCTCTTCATTCTTCATTTTTTTATGAACAACTCTCCATGTGTTCGAGTGTTATTACATTACTGTTGAAACCTCAGATGATGTTGGAGAGTTTGAGTAAGGGTTTATTGCTTATTATGGTTGAACTTCAATATGTTCTATCTTTGTTGGTTTCAGAAACTCCAAGTGATATGTTGCTTTGCTTTGGTGTAGTTGGCTCGAGTACCTAAATACTTCCATTACATTTCGTCAAATCTCAATAATACTTTGGCAAATGTGCTTTTGTGTTGACAAATTTGAGCACTTATCTGTCATTCAAACAAATGTTTTATGAGTTGAGATGCATCATGTAATGGATGACTATTTTCCTGCTATTTTGATAGTGGATCTACTGTCCTTTATATCTCTTTATGCTTTCTCTTGTTATGAATATTTTTGTGATATGATTCACATGCCAAAATGTTGAAAGAATACTTGGATTACTGTTTGCGGCAATGGTTGAAAAATAAATTTTTGTGCCAAAATTTAATTTAGGGAGATGATTAATATTTGTATTGTCATACAACTTGATCCAACCCTAAAGGTGATTAGTTGCATTAAAAATTTACTCTTCGTTTTTGCTTTCATAATTATAATTTCCCATAGTGAAAACACTTAATTGAGTTGCAAGAATGATAGTTGCACTTTTGTTCTTCGCACTGAAAACCATAAAAGAATGGTTATAGTTGTGGTTAAAGTGGCAAATGACATGTTGTAGATGGCATTGATAAGTGATATAAACTTTGTTTTGGAAATATGAGATGTTTTCTATTTTAGTATGTCACAACTTGTTTTGATTCCTTGCAGAGCTCTTTCATCTTCTTCTCCTATCTAAACATTTTTATGGTTTGGTTTTCTCATCTTTTGCAGCAAAGAGGGTACTGAAAGCTCGGCCAGATAAGTCTACTCCTGGCTTGCTTCTTGGGAATAGATCTGAAGAAGGAACAAGATTTAGTTCGTGTTGCTTAAGATAAGGTTGTACTGTACAGCTTCAGGTCAGTGCAGATTTGACGTGGATATTTTTCTGCACAAGCTACTAGAAAAGTTTCTTATTGTCAGCTGCTGAAAAGCCATGATTGAGGTTTTTAAGATACTACCTGTAATGCATTATTATTTTTCTTCTCTATTTTGTTTGTACTTGTCACATTAATGTTACAAATTACCTACTGCATGGTCTTGGTCTGATGGAGTTGTTTTGTGAATGGTGTAATACTAAGGTGGCAGATGGTTTTGCATATTCGACATGGTGCTCGCAAAAGAAATCTTGGTTCAAAGATGTATATATCTGTAAATTTCTTCTTCATGGACGTGTAAACTGATTTTAATTATAATCAAAGTGGGGGAGCAATCAGATGTAACACATCTAATTTGGGTCAACTGTTCTTAGTTGGTAGTTAAATATGGAAGTGATTATTTGTTTTTGCCGAATTTGGCGCTACATATTTGAACAAGTCTAAACACATTAACGTATGAACATCTTGTCCACTGCATCATTTTGCATCTTCAAATTTTAACCACCTTTTCTAATCTCAGTTTTAAGGCGAGAAAAATTGTAATCGCTAGAGTATTGGGTTTTTGTTTTCCTGGACAATCATTTTTTTGGTTTGTTTAATTGGGTAATGGAAACTTAACCAAATGATGCGTTCACCTGCATTCTATTTGTCTGACAAGTCTGCAGGAACAATATATTTCTGTTGGTAATGGAACCCCAGTTATGTCATAATCCCACTGGCAAATGATGACTATTCTTCGTGCCTCCAAGCCCCCTTACCTTGACGGTAAGAAAGGTTAGAACACTATTAGCAAAACATAACAAAGCATGGCAGAGGACTAGATGGATGGAACAACCCATGAAACGAAGCAACATTTGATAGTGTACTTTATAATGCATTTATTTCACCTACTTCATTATATCTGCAAATATTCTACAGTCCTTTTTAGATACGATTATGATTTATTTTATATTTGTTTCCTCACATTTTAATAAACACAACAAAGTCCTTACGTTTTTTAATAAATGTGACAAGTTCCTCTATAATTTTATTTAAATATTTCAATATCACACTTAAATCACTCTTTTCTTTTGTTTGACCCTATACATATTTATGAAGTTCTAGAATTTTCCCTTTGAATAATAGTTTGGTGAAGAGATATGTCATCTGATCTTGTATGCGACAATATAACAGTTCAAATTGTCCTTTCTCCCCCTGCATTCTGCACTCTGATAAAGTGATGATGAACTTGAATATGCTTTTCCCTGGCAGGGAAACAAGATGTTTCAGCTTAATCATACTTCATTGTCACAATACAAGGTGGTTGCATAAACCATATGAAGGGACCTTACATGACATTATGTTTTCCATCTACTCAACATTAGAATGTTCAATCTATTTAATGTAATTATTTGTTTCAAATTCAGTTCCATATTCTAAGCTTCTTTTTACATATTTCAATACCTTTTTATCTACTTTCCAATGAACAACCTTAGGCTTTACCATAATTGTTTATACTACACTTATTTCAAAATGAAGGACATGTCCTTTTGTGATAAGGTAAATAAAACTTCCCACCACCAATTACATGTACAGATTAGTATTTATGGATCAATTTTGTACCCATTTTCATGTATATTGGCATGGACTTGCAATCCTATGTTGTATAGTTTTGAAGATGTCATTCACATACTACACACAGATTATTTAATAAACTTATTTTGAAATCAATATTGCTTGGATATTCACTGTTCCTTTCATACCATGCCTTGGGTGCTTGCTTCAATGTGAAGGGCCTTTTTCGATTTCCAAAACAATTTTTCTTTACCTTCAACATGAAATTAGGAGGTTGCCTCATCTCAAAAAAAAATTATAATGCCATTAAAAAAACACTTTTCACATCCATTAAATTGTGGTGACATTTTAACTATCTATGTAATGGTGGCCATTTTTTTGCAATTGTTGGAGACTCCCAATAATGGATACCTTCTTTTTTCGCAAAAATTAACCATACTGTATGTGAATTTTGTTATTAACATTATTGTTGAATCTTTTTTTTTATCTAGGTAACATTGCTTAAGGAAAACGTCCGAGTACTTCTCCTCACTTTGAGGATGGTACCCAGGGTAAACCCTGGAATTTTCAGGGTACAAGACTGGTCAAAAACAGGGTTCGAAGCCATTACAATAATATACTCGTTAAGAGCTCAACATTTCACTTGCGGGAATTGAACTTAGGTGGAGAGGATAACAATCATTCCTCCCAATCATCCAAGCTAAACCCAGTTGACATTATTGTTAAATCTATAAACCCATTTGTAACCAATTGCACTTTTCTGTTTTGAAGGTTTATGTGAATCCTTTCAGTTGCATCCATTTCAACATCCATTGATTCACCCACCTAATTTCATCAAATATTGCATCTCGATTTGTTACAACTTTGTTATTCGCTAGATTGAGAAATCTGTCTGCTTTTGGATTGCTCTCTATACCCTACGAGTATTGGTTTTTAGCTCCTACACTCTAACTTGTGCCTTTTTTGTTTGTTCAATTACACGAATGTAAATACAACCACCGACAATTCTGAAATGACTATCTTGAGGCTTTTGACTAGAGGATGTCTTTCCTAGAATTATATATATTGTATGTCTGTAATAAATTAGTTGTCTTTCCTAGAATTATATATATTGTATGTCTCTAATAAATTAATTGATTATATAAGCAATATAGAAAACTTTAACCCAGGAGAAAGATACCTACCTTTACACATGGATTGGCCATATATTCCGATCTCTCTTTTTGGGCACCATTTTCCTGTGGAGGATAGGTATAAGTGAATTGTCACCTTTTGCAATACTCTATAAATCCGCATGACCTAAAACTCCGCCATTAAATGAGTTCAGAATTAAATTTGTTTCCAATTTGGTTTTCTGCAATATCCTTAAATTTTAAAATGATTTTGAAAGCTTCAAATTTATACTTTCCAAGAAGTACCGCCACTCTTGGAGTATCAATGATAAAAGTAATGATAAAAGTAATGAACCAATGATTGTCTCTTCATTGGTCCACATAGGTTTTTGTTCTCTCTTATAATTTTTTTTAAACTACCCTATTTTATTTTCAAACATGTTTATAAAATTTGCCTATTGGATATGCTTCACATACCATTTTAGCTCATAAATTCGGATATGCCATATACCATGTTTAATTTTCTTATTAAGACAAGATTAAAAAGATTAAAATATTTTGTGTGACCAACCTTTCATGTCAGTTTTTTTATAAAATTTGCCTCTTGGATATGCTTCACATACCATTTTAGTTCATAAATTCGGATATGCCATATACCATGTTTAATTTTCTTATTAAGACAAAATTAAAATATTTTGTGTGACCAATCTTTCATTTCAGTTTTTTTAAATTGTCATATTCCAAGTGTTTGTTGATTTGTTACTAAATCTGTAAAATGCTTTGCCAACACTTGGTAGTATTATCTCATAGCGGTTTTCTTTATTTTTGATAAGGGACATATTCTTACCATATTTAGTTTTGTAGTTGTGCTTAAGTATCTACTTAAAAAAGGTCTTTTTACAACAAACACATATTTTCAACATTTTTCATCTCATCATCAAGCATCATTGTGTAAATTGTACCTTAACATTTCACACTATGCACATTATCATCGGTAATGCAACAAATACATTTCTTATTTTTAAAATTATCTTGTCATATAAAATACTACATTTCTTATTTTTTAAATTATTTTGTCATATAAAATACTTCCTCCTCTTGTTATGTATTATGCACTTAGTTGCCCTTGATTTTATATCTCAAGCATTTTTGTGTATCTTTCACCATCTAGGAAGACACAAATGCTAGTTACTTTTTCTTATCTCTATGATAATTTCTAGAAAATTTCTTCCATTTAGACCTTAAAAGATCTTACATTCTCTATAAGCTGTATCCTTGCAAATGCTCTCTATCATATTGTGTTAGGACTATTGTTCCAATGCTCTTATTGCACATCATTTGATTACTCATTTTGTTTTAATTTTTTGGACTCCACATTTGCTTTCCTTTTCATTTGAATCTTTATGCAAATGCATATTTAAATTATCTTTGAAACATCTTGGTTCTTTATTTTTTCTTTAAGAACAAACCAACTAGTTCTTCAAATGTCAAATACATTGAATGACACGAAAAGATTGTATAAAATGATTGAGGTCACTTCTATATTTCCTATCTCATAACCAACTAGAAATAACTATTATTTTGGTGTTTTGTTGTGATGTGTTCATTGGTAATCTATCCTTCATAAAACATATAATATATTTTTAAGATGCAACATTGTTGCTTCATTGGATGTTATATATATAAACTTTAATATGTGTGATTCCTTAGTTATGATTTTGCACCAATGATTAGGTACTACCTCATCTAAGAGTGATATTCCAATAATAACAAATGCTTCTTTTCACTCCCATCAAATTCATATCACATGACAATGATGGTTTATGAAGTGTTGCACTTGCCAAAAACTTTTCCGATCTTGAAGTTGGAATTTGGATGTAAGCCCTTAGTTGATGTGATAACATCCTCATTCACTTTTGTATTAACCTTGCTTAGAGGTGCTTTGTCATTGTGACACCTCCTAAATTGCTAATTGTCTAAACCAATTTATATCCCTTCTCAATGATTTCATTCCAAGTTGATATGATATTGTAAAAAAATCAAGTCACACTACTTCCTAAACTCTCCCATAATCAATCAACTCCTCTTCCAAAGGAGAGGGATGTTAGGATATTTAGATACTTAGGAGTTACTTAAGATCAACTTGGTTTACCACGTCTTTAGTTAAAGTGTGTTTCTTTAGTATATATTAGCATGCATTCGTAGTTATATAATTCGATGATCAAGATATGTTATAGACATAAAGTGATTTGACAGTTCATATTTTCCTCGATATTCACGGTTATATTGATCCATGGCTTGACACTTGATTGGTTCATGATCTCTATTCAAATAACATGGAGAGTCATTTATTGAAGATCGATTGTGAGAAACTCTTATGTACAATAATTTTTTTTGCATTAATATATTCCCTCAAGTGGTTGTGTTTGCCAGGGCCATGCATTGTTTTTCTCTTTGAGAGTTTTAACCACGTAAAACACTAGTGTATTGATCTTTGATCTATTTGTGTGAGTGTTTACTTAAGATGTTTGACCTATGTGGAAATACCTTGTTTTGTTGAACATGGTATCAGAACCCGTATGATGACTCGCTCCTATTGTTGATCGAGCTCTTAAACCTATGTTTCCATATGCATCAAAAGATTTATGGGTTTTGATATTTATATGCATTTCTAGGTAGAGCAAGCTATTCCATTGCGTTCAGAGCACTTCTTTCAATTGGAAACGCTTTTGTTTAGCCCAAAAAGGCTTTTGTTTGCTTAAGATATTACCATTTTTGTTAGATCTAAAGATGAAAACAAGAGTTTTTGAAGCAAGCACACACTTGGAGGCAAAGAGAAAAAAAACACTTTCTCCTTCATACATTTGCTATATATTTTGCATTAGCTCACTTGGTTGAAAATTACTTTAATAAATACAAGGTCTTGAGTTCAAGTCCTTTTCATTAAGTGATTTTTTGAAATAATTTAAGCAGTTTCGAGTTATTATACAATTTTATTGTAAAGTGTATTTCACTTAAATTATAGAAGTGAATAATTATAAGTAATTTTAATGCGTTTTTTTTTCAATTACTTTTGTATAAATTTTAATTTATAAAGTAACTTCATTGTAAAAACGATTCTCACTTATTTTATAAAAGTAAATTATTTTATAACTTATTTGTAAAAGTGAGCTTATAGGCTAAGTTAGAGAATGAACTTATAGGGGTTTTTTTTATTCAACAACCTCATTGTGCATCCCTCACCATGTAGGTCTACCTCTACTTGCCATCTCTAGGTACCTTGGTTATCTTTTATGCCTTTCTTAAAAATCAAATAACTTTGACATCTGATGTTTGTTTTCAATGTTTTTTTTTGAAACTACCTATTTTTTTGAGAGCTTTCCATCTAGACAATTGTTTTATGCTTTTAAAGCCATCTTATCTACATATTTTGTTATGGCTACTTCAAGTGATCTTTTGCTTACCAATTCCAACTATTTCTTATGAAAATCTCGTATGGCGAATGTATTACGAAGTAAAAGACTTTATCAGATTACTTCGGGAAAATAAACTGCCCCCATTGACACTGCAAAGAAAGCCAAATGCACTAATAAAAATGACGAATCACATGGATTAATTGGAATGTCCATATCTAGTGATTTATGGTTTCACTTTCAAAGAATTGATGGCCGAGACGAAGCTTGGGAAAAACTCGATGTTGTATTTGGTAAACACAATGAGATTCGATTCCACTAGTTTTAAAACTAATTAATTACTTTAAATTCCAATGATTTCTCTTACATTGAAGATTATTTATCTAAGTTAAACATATGCAAACTTTTATTTGAAGATTGTAAAATAGCAATGAATGATATATATATATATATATATATATATATATATATATATATATATATATATGCTATTTTTGCTAATCTTCGTAGTGCATATTTTGTTTTTGTATCTACTTTTCACTCCACCAGAGAAGCTCTAAGGTCTTCATACAAACCACCCTCTTAAATTTTTTTGTGAATATTTGATTAAATAGCAAGATAAACACTTGTGTATTGGAGTGATCAACACTGTATGTACATCTAACAAAACCTTAGTGGTCCAACAAAAGGATAAATCCAAACATTCAAAACCACATTATCCACGTAACAAGAAACAAAGCAAGGTTCAACAAACCCTCTTAGCCAACTTCTACTCCCAATGGTGACAAATGACCAAAATAAAAAAGTAAGAATATTGACAGACATTTTAATTTTTGTGGATGAGATGGTTGTCTAGAGTCTAAATGTTTTAAAAAGATGGAGGCCTTAGAAACAACAATGAAGAAACAAAACATTAATCTTGATTCTTCTTTTTCAATCTTTTTTTTTCATGGACATGCACTTTCTTCTTTTGTTTTTCCTTCAAGGAAACATCTACTTCTTTTAATGAGTGGCTTATTGATTATGGAACATATTGTCATATGGCTAAGGATAAAACATTTTTTTCTTCTTTTAATGAATGTAAGACCAACCAAATATTTTTTTGGTGATGACATATCTCTTAGTGTTGTAAAGATTGAAAGAATTCAAATAGATGATGATCGTTTTAATGATGTGTTATGTGTTCAAAGTCTTTCTTGCAATTTTATATTAGTATATTAAATCAATCATTCAGGTGCAGGAAAAACAATAAACTTTTCACCTCACCAAGTTGTAATCAAGGATTTAAAATATCCTAAGCTTGTCCTAGCAACTGAAATTATTGATGATATTACCAGTTATATCAATGCCTTGAACAAACTTTGGCTAATTCCCTTATGGTCACTAAGGGAATTAGCCAAATGTAAGCCACTTCTGTATGTTTGGTAGTGAAGCATGGGCTCACGTCCTTGATGAGAAAATGAAAACATTACAACCTAAAAGTTGGAATTACATTTTTATTGGATATTCTGAAGATGTAAAAGGTTATATAGACTTCCTCAACCTCATTCCAATGAAATTTTTATTAGGAGAGATGTTAAGTTTGATTAAAATCTCTTGACTTGTGAGTCTAAGTTGGTGTTTATTCCATCTTCGATGTCTATTCCATCTTCTCTTCCCAACTTTTTTGTTAGTGATCCTATTCTAGTTTCTTCTTCAAATGATGACAATGGAGATGAAAATCCACTTCTACTTGCTCACCTTCCTTTAGTGGGATCCATTGAACATGAACCTACAACACCACTACATCTTTCCAGATGGGTCCATTCAACATGAGAAGCAGTGGGTGATTTTGTTGGTAATCATATAGATCAGTGTCATACATGTTCACACTCTAGCGAGCCTCCTCTATTTTGGCCAAAGTTTTAAAGACTCATGATTCATAAACATTTGTAGAAGATTTTGACCATCCAAATTGGGACACAATAATGAATGAAGAATATCGTTCCTTAATGATGAATGATACTTGAGATATTGTATCTCTTTCAAAAGGAACAAAAATTATCATATGTAAATGAGTGTATAGAACTAAGTACATATACGATAGAAGTGTTAAAAGACATAAGGCTCAATTAGTTGTAAATGATTTTTTCAAATTGAAGGAATTGACTATAATGAAACCTTTTCCTCCATAGCCAAAATGAACTTCATTTGCCTTGTTTTATTCATTTTCGCCTCACATAAATGGGAGATACATCATATGGATGTTAAATTTATTTTCTTGCATGTGGATTTGCAAGAGGAAATTTACATGGAACTGTTGGATTACTGAGAGGGGGAGGGGGGTGAATCAATAAAAGAGCAATATAATCCCTTTTAACCTTATAATCCAAGTGCTATATCAATGTAGCATCATCATCCAATAATTGCAGAGTAAATAAGAAATGAACAAATGAACAATCATACACATACACAGTAACCAGTGTTTTACATGGAAACCCAAAGCAAGAGAAAACCACAAAATGTTTTTTCTTATATGTTTTGAAGAATTACATTCATTGGAAGCACCAACTTCTTTTGTTTTCTAGCTGCAACTGGAAGGAGGCTCCAACCCCCTAGTTTCTTAGGCTACAACCTAAGGGAAGCTCCAACTCCCTAATTCTCTGGCTACAACCAGAAGGAGGCTACAACCCCTATGTTCTCTGGCTATAACCAGAAGGTGGCTACAACCACCTGTCCTTGCCCTATCCAACCACCCTGACGTAGAAGTAGAATGATGGAACCGCTGTCACACTATCACCGTGAGATATACCACTGTACAACTGTATCAATCTGTACCATTGACCTGTATCCAACCTGTACAACTGCCCTGTAATCAATCTGTACTAAAACTGAACATGTATCAACAAAAATACAACAGGTATGCGGCTTGTAGTGCTGCAACATGCGTATGCACGTGCCCTATATGTTATGTATCCCGCATATGTACGCGACCAAACTGTTATGCAGCCTGTGTATGCTTTATGAAAACTAGGGTTTCCTTTCTTTTGAAAACTTATGACCCTTTGTAACTTCTTTCACATAGATATGTAATTGTCACTGTAATCAGACTATAACTGTATCTTGTACATGCATCCTCATACATAACCTTTACCCAAAGCATATATATCTCTCTCTAGTCATGTGCCATATAGGTGCATGTAATCATGAACACATATAATAACCCTCACATGATCTAGTCATCAAACCCTTTCTGATATTCAACCTCTCAATACATCAACCACTTCACAAATACAAGCTCTCAACCATGTACCACAAAAACCCTTAGTCATATGCCAAGAAATACAAGTTGTGCCTCAACAAGAAGTATCAATGATAAATATACCAGCACTGTATTTCTGTAGATTTGACTTATGCAGAAGATTCCATGCAACCACTAGTCTCTCTAGGGAGAATCCTCAAATCTCCATAACCATTTCTCATTTATACATCAAAATCCAACTACTCATAGAAATAAAACACACCTTTTGAATAAATGGACAGATTTGATGTATCTGAGCACTCTAGACCTTCCAAAGAGCTTGATCTCAGAATTTAGAACCTCTACATCTTCATTTTCTCAAGTTTCATGGCTTTACCAACATGTATGCACCCTATACACTGTCACTTCGTGTATGCCTCAGTATCTATGCACCCTATACACAGTCAGCCCACGTACGCCTAAGAAAATAGGGTTTTTTAGTATTTGCTGTAATTCCGAGAATTTCGTCGTCAACCCTTCGTACTACCTCAGACTTTCACAACTTCAGATGTATCAATGAGTATTTGCAATAAGCCTTACACAACAAAAGATATTCAATGTGTTCAAGTGTAATTAAATGAGAGAGATTTGCCTCTTATTTATACTTTCATGTAGTATTACACTTTCCTTATTTTAGGGAGTTCTCCATTTACTTTATTATTTAAATAATTTCTTTTGCAAACACTTTGACTTTTTGGGGCTTCTAGATGACTCATGAGGGTCCTCCAACTTCACATGGTCATAACTCTCTAACCGTGAGGAATTATGTGACGTTCCACATACCACAAAAAATGGCATGACAAACACTATCCATCTAGGATAGTTTCACTAACAAAGTCACTAACCTTCATTTCATTATTCCACAATTAATTATGGGTTCTCTAACCATACTTCTAGGATAACTCAATCCACAAAACGTCTTCTCATGAGGGCTTTCACCATAAGGGGACCACTTTGGAGTTCATCCATTTGTACTTCTTATCAACTATGACAAGACAATAATGAGTCATATTTACATCAAACAAACTTGGGTCCATTACCCAAAACTTTGTGCTACCGAGCTTTCTTCAAGGGTTGACATCAATGACAACCAACCTTAATCAACAATCTCCCCCTTTGACATTGATGGCAACACTCTGATGAAAAACTAAAATTATGTCATGCAATACTGAAGTCATATCACTCATGCTCCCCCTGGAACCAAGCCTCTATCCTCTGCATCTCTGTGACCTTTGCTCCCTCTGAAAACATGCTTCTGTCCTCTGCATCTGACAAATCTCTCCCCTTTTGTCATCAATGGAAAATGTATCTTTCCATCCGGGGTTTCTCCCCTAACTGAACTGTCCTCAGCTTCCTCATGTACATCTAATACATATAAGATAAGCATTCAAAAATATTCATTTTGGAGTAGAAATAACTTCGAGTCTTTGGCGAAGATACTCAAAGGCTTCCCGTGGAAGTGGTTTTGTAAGATGTCTGCCACTTGTTCTTTTGTGCCCACATATTAGACTTTGATGTTCTTTTCTGCAACCTGTTCCCATAGAAAGTGATACTTGATTAGAATGTGCTTCGTCTTGGAGTGCATCACCGGGTTCTTTGAGATACTGATGGCGCTTGTGTTGTGGGGTATTCTACCCTACGGACTAACAAGCTAGGGCTTTAAACTTGTACGCAGATCATGACCCTTCAAGAATAACTTTTAACCTTCTACCCAAACCTATAACCCCTTTTCTCAGGCAAACATGGGAAGAATCAACCAACCTTTTTATCGACGGTTGAAGTAGATCCTCCGTTGAGCTTTTGTCTCCTTGCTGCTGCTGCTCCTTCCACAAAGCTTCCTGCAATCAAGACAAAACTACACATGCATGCTACTGAGCTACTAGAGGGTTAGAGATAAAACATCAATCAAATAACATAGATGAGACTCATGTATTTGGGACGGGAAAAGCATATTTTTCATTAATCTCAATATGAATCAACTTACAATGATTTTAGAGACCGACCACCGTTCCTCGATCCTGATCCTGGGTTCCTCCTCTTCTTTTGTCCTCCAACTGTTGTTGCATGAATTTCTCCTAAAGCTTGAGGCAAAGCT
>ML821543.1:24912-36517 GCA_009831015.1 Picea engelmannii
AGTGCGTTGAAACAATCGCAACTGGACGGAGTCCTCTTTTAGTGAGTTAGATGAACACCACAAGTGGAAAGTGGTCACGTGATCACCTGGATCTTCATTAGGCTTGGCTTCGAACTTGGGGATGTCCGAAGGCAACTTCGTCGACATAGGAGGCCAACGTGGATCGTGACAGATAGGATCATTCAACAACCGTGTTAAATCCGGCAAGTGTAACGTCGCCAAGAAAGGGAGTTTAGGTTGCTATTGATAGCTAGGATAAAAGGGTCCTGGGGTTTGACTGGCACCAGGTTGCCAGGAAAAGTTTTGTTGCTGGCCAGGGTTTTGGTAGAAACCGTTGCCTTGACCAGCGTAAGGGTTTTGCATTTGAGGAGACATCGTTGGCTGATTCCCCATAAATGACATAGGATGTTGGGCGTTCATCGTGTTTGATGGACTTTGGGATGGATTACTCCATGCCGGTCTGGATGGAAGAGGCATAGAGGTCTGTCCGGGGTTCCACTGGATGTGGAAAGAGTTACCCCAGAACGAAATTCCAGAGGATGGAACAGATCCTTGTGCTGAGTTCCAAGGTCCTGGTATATGTGCCCCCAGCGCAGGAATAGTACCATGTGCCGGCGTAAACTGTCCAAAAACAAGTGTTCCCTCGGATGGGAAAGCAGCGGATGCTAAAGTGTTATTACCAAACGTCCCGTTCCCGATAAATGATAATGAACCTACCGTCTGAGTTTGCGCAGGTGTTCCTTGACTCCCGGCTCCAAAAGGACCTGTGTGTGTAGGCTGCCCGACAGACTGCTGATGCGATCCACCGAGTGAAGGGGACGAAGGAGGTATATGACCTCCAGCGTAAGGAAAAACATTGAAAGGGACAGGAATGCCACCAATTTGACCTTGCAGAGAAGCGTTAGAGCTCCCTGCCCCCAGACCGAAAGTCTGTGAAATGGAAGAGGTGAGTGCAGGACTCGTTCCTGAACTAGGCATACCATATGAAAACGGAGCACCTGTCGCACTAGGTGTATAAGGAGGTGTGGCCGCCGTGAGAGATGGCGTCGGTCCACTTTGCGATGTAGTTGCGGCCGAGACCATGGTGGCCCGGACTGTCGACAAAGGCAGGTTAGGAGAAGCTTCTCCTGTGGTAACAACAGTGATAGGAACGGAAGAATTCCCAGAGATTTGTTCCATAACTGGGTTAGGCACTGATAGGCGTTCATAAAATTGGATTGGCACAATAATGTCCGACCTAGTATCAGTGTTTGAGGTTTCAACCAATCCAGGATTGGCGGTCGATTCCTCGGGGGGTTGTTTGGGATCAAAAGCCCCGGTTGCTTCGAAAGACCCTCGGTGGTCTAACTTCCTCCTTAAGGGTGGCGGGGGTGGCTCCAGTATCAACATCGGCAGGCCCAGAAGCCTTCGTGACCGACGGAGCTCTGAATCCTCCACTGTGTGAGAAGATTCACGACACGCTAAGGTATTCTACATGAACAAACAGTAACACGCACTAAAATAAATACCCTAGAAGATAGATCAAGCAAGCACTATATTAGTAGGATGAACAGTTACAACAACCAACACTAGAGTACCTTACCGGTGCAAGTGCAACTCGAATACGGAAGCACCCTCCGGGTCTACTGTGCAAAGCGTTGGTCCGATGTCTATCCTAGGTACTGTGGTATACCCCCGCAGTCACCTGTGTATGTCTTTAGAAATGATAGGCAACTAGTTTGCCAGCACGTGAACAACTATCAGGCGGGTACAGTCGGCAGTCGGGTAGACCACAATGAGCAGGGTATCAAGCCCGAAACCTGTCAAGGGTATCGAGAGCAAGTGTTCCGGAAGACGAGTGAGGACCTCGAACGGATTCGAGACCCACGGAGCTCCATGGCAAATGCTAACGATGGAATCCCTTAACAGATCCTCTATATGTGTTCTCCACAACGCTCGATCCAACTTTGGAGGGGTTATCTCCGTTGCCTTTCCTTACGCGACCTCGTGTTTAGCCCCTGTGTTAGAGGGGGGTCTTGAATAAATTTCCGTAACTGGACTTCTACACTCCCTATTGACAGACTCCAATGTTTGGTTTGGGTGGCCTTGGAGAGTTTACTCTCCAACCTATTCCAAGGCCCTATCCTGAGCTAATGTATGCACCTTACAAACAGAAAAGTCTACTTGATTTTATTTAGCATTGCTTTTAATGGGATTTTTAAATCTCAAGGTGCGGAAGTGAAACCGATGGTGTGTAAGAAGACTCAAAGCAAAATGCACAGAAATGCTTGGAAACAAACTTTTTCTAAAATGCAAAACCAACAACTTTTCGATGAAAAGACTTCTTTTTCTGAAATTACTAAGATTTTATGCAGTCAATATGAAGGATTTTCACTCAGATCTGCGAGCTACTTATACTAGACATGTACTGCAAAACTTATGCAACAAGACTTCTTTCCAAGCTACTGACGCAACAACACAATCCTCAAATCAAGAAGAAAATGACAAACAATTTTTATTTTATTTTATTGCAAAACAATGCAATAAGGAAAAATGATGACAAGATCAAAACCAAGAGAATAAAAATAAAACTCTGGCTTAAAGCGCAGATCACAAACAGAATCAGAGCACCAAAATGCAATAAAGCAATCACAACAACACCAATTCTAACACTTGCCTAAAAACCATAAAACAATTTTTTTTTTCTCTTTTGTCTTTTCTATCAAAAATAAAAAAACCAGCACAAGCTAAGGGTGAACTGCCCTAACCAGCTGACTGTGCAGCCCCAGACTCTAGATCCCTGAAAGAAGCTCTTCTCACCACAGGAGGGGATGACTGCCCCACCCAAGCTGAAAAGCTGCAATCAGGCCCGCGACTGTCACCAATACAACATGCGTGCAAATGTGTGCTGAGCCTCTACAGCGCGCGGGTACCCGCGGTCTAGCCTTAAATAGGCCACGGGTCTGTGTAAAAACTGAGATAAAATCACACACAGACAGTCTAATCCTGAAAAAGGCTTCTGGTATTGACAACCAGAGTCTCTAAAAGGCTTAGATGCTATCACCTTAACAGAAAAGCAAGGTTTGTAAAAAGAAAAACCAACGTAAAGAAAAACAACACAATAAGACTGACTGAAACACAAGACAGTATACCAATCAAGACCCAGACAGGATCCAGAAAGCCCCCTGAGAAGATAAACATCTGACAAGGAAGAGGGGACTTCCTCTTAAGCTTCCTGGGCTCTACACGCTACTGAAACCATTACAGCAGGCGTTCACACGTGAGCTGTAGAAGGTTAGGGTGCGGGCACACACGTGCAGGCCTTCTGCAGGCCGCCTGTACCTCTGTGTGTCCCGTGAATAAATGTCAAGCGTTAGTCAAGGAAGACTGGTATTGATAACCAGGTTCCCTGCTAGCATTGACCTAACAGAAAACAAAAAATAAACAAAGAAACAGAGACTGAACTTCTTTGAACTACCTGACAGATCTTTAACCAAATCCGGAAACCCTAAGAGTAAGACTATCCCCAGTGGAGTCGCCAATTCTGTTGTGGGGTATTCTACCCTACGGACTAACAAGCTAGGGATTTAAACTTGTACGTAGATCATGACCCTTCAAGAATAAATTTTAACCTTCTACCCAAACCTATAACCCCTTTTCTCAGGCAAACATGGGAAGAATCAACCAACCTTTTTATCGACGGTTGAAGTAGATCCTTCGTTGAGCTTTTGTCTCCTTGCTGCTGCTACTCCTTCCACAAAGCTTCCTGCAATCAAGACAAAACTACGCATGCATGCTACTGATCTACTAGAGGGTTAGAGATAAAACATCAATCAAATAACATAGATGAGACTCATGTATTTGGGACGGGAAAAGCATCTTTTTCATTAATCTCAATATGAATGAACTTACAATGATTTTAGAGATCGGCCACCGTTCCTCGATCCTGATCCTGGGTTCCTCCTCTTCTTTTGTCCTCCAACTGATGTTGCATGAATTTCTCCTAAAGCTTGAGGCAAAGCTAAAGGGTTGGGACAATAATGGACTTGGTAATTTGGCAGAGTTTCTTTGCTATGATTTTTTCCTCCTTGAATAGTACCCCTACCCCTCCTTTTATAGGCTAGAAGGAGCTAGGGTTTTTGGCAAACTCTCGGCCATGCATGGCTGGGAGTTCCAGTTAACTGACAAAAAGCTCTTCGTCCCGGCGGAAACTTTCCTAATTTTTTTCTTTGTTAGGTAAACGCGGGCTGTAGTGGGCCAGCCAGCGTTCACACGCGTGCTGCAGAAGGCCTGCCAGTGTCCCAACGTGCCCAGTTCTAGGTTAGGGCGCGGGTTACTTGATTTAGGAGGTTTTTGAAGAGTTTGTTCAGCATGGCTTAGGCAAAGAAAGGCAATGAGTAGGCCTGATGCCAGGTAAGCAGGGATAGTGCAATTTAGGGTTATAACAACTTGTATTATCACAATAGATTGGAATGGTCTCATCATACTCAACCTGTATATCTGTCAGAGTTTGTTTCATCCAAAGAACCTGTGTACAACATGATGTTGTTGCAATATACTCTACCTCGGTTGTAGATAAAGACACTGATGATTGTTTCTCTCTTAGCCATGATACTAAACACTCACCCAAGTAGAACGTTGCTCCACTGGTGCTTCTTCGATCATCAATACAACCTGCCCAATCTGCATCTGTGTAGGCAATAAGTGATAGATCATTTCCTTTTGGATACCATAATCCAAACTCTTCTTTTCCCTTGAGATATATGAAAATCCTCTTCACTACTAATACATGTGATTCCTTTGGTGCCGCTTGAAATCGTGCCACCTGTCCAACTGCCTGCATTACATCTGGTCTGGATGATGTCACATATAGTAGGCTACCAATCATTGACCTGTATTGCCTCTGATCTGTAGACTTTGAATCATCATCTTTGCTCAACTTGCAACTGGTTTGCATGGGAGTGATAACTGGTTTGCAATCTTCCATTTCGAACTTCTTTAACATACTTGGTTTGAGATATACATGAAATATACTGGAGTGATATACTTGGTTTGAGAAATAAAAATTACTTGGTTGCTTTGACATATCTAAAGTCCTAGAAAGAATGATAGTTCTCCAAGTAATGACATTTCAAATTCATTCTGCATATCCTTTGCAAATTTCCGGATTAACCTGTCATCATCACTACAAACAATAATATCATCAACATAAACTTCAATTAATAAAATACTATCTTGACTTACCTTGATGTAGAGGTTGCTGTCTGCATTTTTTTTTTTGAACCCTGCCTGCTGTATATATTTATCTAGTCTAGTGTACCATGCTCTAGGAGTCTGTTTTAGACCATACAAGACATTTTTTAATTTACACACATAATCTGTGTTCTTTGACAACTGAAATCCTTTTGGTTGTTCAATGTAGACTTCTCCTTCAAGTTCCCCATTCAGAAAATATGATTTTACATCCATTTGATATACTTTAATATTTTTGGAGCATGCATAAGCTAAAAACAATCAGATTGCTTCCATTCTGGCAACTGGGGCAAATGTCTCTTCGAAGTCGATTCCTTCAACCTGTGCATATCCTTTACATACCAATCTAGCTTTGTTCCTTATAACCTATCCATATTCATTCAATTTATTCCTGTATATCTACTTTGTGCCGTTAACATTCTTATCCTTTGGTCTTGGAACCAATTCCCAAGTGTCATTTTTCTCTATTTGATCCAATTTTTCATCCATGGCCTTATTTCTAAATTCATCCTTGCTGGCCTCTTCAAAACAATTTGGTTCAATTGTAGATGAAAGTGCTAGGTGCATTTGTTCTGGTGAACATATTCTTCTTCTAGTCTCAACTCCTGCATCTTTGTTTCCAATAATATGATTTGAAGGATGATTCTTTTGTACTCGTCTGCTAGGTGTCTTTGAAGGCACTTGTTGAACTTTCTCTTCTGCTTCTGTTGGATTTTCTTCATCTTCGTTTTCTACTTATTTTTCATCTTCTTCTTCTTCGTAAAGTTGTTCCATTGATTCATTTTCTTCTTCCTTTAATTATGGTCTACCTGTTTTATCAATTGTTAAATTGATGCTTTCCACAACTTTTTTCAATCTTAGGTTGTAACACTTGTATGATTTCCTTGTACTTGAGTAACCAACAAGTACTCCTTTGTCCACACGAGAGTCAAACTTTCCCATTCTTCTATCTTCTCTTTTGATGTAGCATTTGCTTCCAAAAATTATGAAGTGCTTCACATTTGCTGGTCTTCCTTTCCATAGCTCATAGGGAGTTTTATCCGTGTTGTTTCTGATCATTAATATGTTTTGAATGTGAATTGTTGTATGTATTTCCCATGTCCAAAATATATCTGTCGCTTTGGAATCCATTAGCATTGTTCGATCCCTTTCCTATACTGTCCCGTTCTTTCTTTCAACAACTCCATTATGTTGAGGTGTCCTAACAACAAATAATTTATTTTTTATTCCATGACTACTGCAGTAGTCCATAAATTCCTTTGAAGTGAACTCTCCTCCATTATCATATCTCAAACATTTGATTTTTGAATCTATTTCATTTTCAACCATTTCCTTGTAGATTTTGAAGTTTTCAAAAACTTTTGACTTATTCTTAAGAAAACAAACTGCAATCATTCTTGTATAATCATCAACTAATAACATAATATATTTCTCACCTTTTAAACCTTTTTTTGTAGTTGGTCCAACTAGATCAGTATGCACAATTTCCAGTGATCTTGTCGTTGAATATTCCTTTGATTTGAATCTGGTCTTTGTTTGCTTTCCTTGTTGACAATGCTTGCATAAAGTGTTGGATGGTTTCGTGATCTAGGACATTTCTTTGACTGCATCTCTTCTGTTGACTTTGACAAGGTTATCGAAATGTATGTGACCCATTCTTCTATGCCATATCCAACTTTCATCTTTCTTTCTTAGACAACACTTTTCATTTCCAATTTCACTTAACACATATATGTTGCTTGAAGTTCTCGCAACTGTAGCAATCAATTTTCCTGAACCTTCTTTTCTTATCTTACACTTTTGTGAATCAAAAGTGACTTTATGACCTTGGTCACACGTTTGAATCACACTTAGAAGATTATGTTTCATATATTCTACTAGTAGAACATTTTCTGCCTTGGTATTCTTGTTCCCAATTCTAACTGTGCATTTTCCAATGATTTTAGCTGAATCATCATTTTCGAAGGAGACTAATCCATCTCTTTCCTTTCTTAATGTAAGAAACTTGTCTCTATCACCTGTCATATGTTTTGAAAATCCATTGTCAACATACCAACCACGTTTCTTCTTCTTATCTTGTAGAGCGAGTGTGCATTCTTCATTGCTATACTGATTCTACTTTTTTATCCATGTCTTTTTCTAAGGTTCCTGTCTGTGACTGTTGTTATTCTGTTGCGGTTCTCTAGGAGGGACTGTCATTCTGGAATCTTTGGCCATGTGTCCAAAGTTGTTACATTCCACTTTAGTGCTCAAAGATTCAAACCTGTTGTAACTTCTTCTCTGTATTTCACTAGACCTTCTTAGATAACCCTTTTGTGTATGACTTTCAAATTTGTTTATGTTCCTGTTGTTAGCTCTGCAATTCATAGTTTTATGTCCAAAATTATTACATGTATAACATAAACCAAAAAAGATGGTTTGATACCAGGGAGTTGAAAATCTTTTGAAAGGAGGTACTCTTATGAATTCTTTTTCTTCTTGAGGCCAATCTGTTGGTTGTTGATTCTGAAATTTGAATCTTCTCGGTGGAGGAGTGTCCCTGTAATCTTCCTTGTAGATATTCCTATCTCCTTTGACTATTTCTGTATAACGTTTTGGATATATTTCTTTCTCTGTTCTTTTGGAGCTTGATCCCTTTTCTGTCTGAGTGTATCCAAGTTCAAACTTGTCACGATGAGGTTTTTGACTGTTGATAATTTCATCCAAAACTTTTGAGCTATTCTGCATATTTTTCTTTTGAAGATCATTTCTTAATGTGACAATCTTTGCTTCCAAATTTCCAATGATCCTGTCATTTTCTTCTATCTGTTCTTTGAGTGCTTCTTCAATTATTTTATCTTCTTCTATTTGAACCTTCAGATTTGTGATAATTTGTTCTAGTTCTTGAGTGTCTTTTTTCTTTTCAAGTTCCTCTTGTAGTTTCTTGTTTTTCTTCTTTTCTCTTCTGATAACTTCTACGATACACATCAATTCCTCTCGGTAGTCAACTTATGCCTCTTCAATTTCTTCTTCTAATTCTTCATATTGTTCTTCGACTTCTTCATATTCTTCTTCGAAGTCTTCTGCTTCCATGAATAAAACTCTTTCTATCTCACTGTCACTGACTTCATCTTCATCTGATGATGAGATGTCTTTTTTGGTGCATAAGTTTTTCTTGAAAACTTTCTTTGTGTTTCTTTTGCCTTTATATGTTTTCTTTTTGAGTAACCTTCATCGTTTCTCTTTTTCTTATGAGGAAATTTGTTAGCAAAATGACCAATACCATCACAATTAAAACAAATTAAAGGAATCTTACCTCTATACCTGTCGTCGGTTCTCTTGTTCAGTCTTTTGACAAAGTTGTCCACTTCTTCATCATCTTCTGAGACGTCGCTATTGCTGCTATGTTCTTTTTCTTATTGCTTTCCCTTTTTCTTTGATCTTTTGGATGCTTTGAAGACTGCTTCTTTTACGTATGGATTTTCCTGTTCAGTTCTCATTTCATACGCTGTGAAGATTCCATGTAGTTCGTCCATACTTATTGATTTTATATCTGTTCTTTCTTCTAGTACTGATATCTTAGGGTCAAATCTCATAGGAAGAGATCTTAGTACCTTTTGAACAATTACAGATTTTTCGATTTCTTCTCTCAATCCTATGATTGCATTCACTATTTCATCAACTCGTAAAAAGTAAGCTGCAATATTCTCATCTTAAGTTGTTCGAATTGACCTCTATAAGTTTGAATCTTTATTGCTTTGATTTTTGAATCTCCTTCATAAACATTTCGAAGTTTGTCCCAAATCTCTTTAGCAAATTTACAATGTGCAACTTTGGTGAATAACGTTTCGCTAAGAGCATTCAGAAGTGCATTTGTGGCTTTGGAATTATTCTGACCGAGTTTCATTGCTTTGTTATTTGTTGGGGGAATTGTTGGTGCTATGTATCCATCTACAATTGATTGCCAAATTTCAAATCCCCGTGCCTGTATATATGTCTTCATCTTTATGCTCCAAAATGCATACTTCTGTCCATTAAACTATGGTATTCCATTTTTATACAAGTTGTTGCTCTCCATGATCTACCTTTCAATGGTTAAACTGATTTCTGAAGGAACCTTCTCTGATGCCAATTGTTGGATTACTAAGAGGGGTGGGGGGGTGAATCAATAATCAATAATAGAACAATATAATCCTTTTTAACCTTATAATACAAGTGTTATATCAATGTAACATTATCATCCAATAACTGCAGAGTAAATAATCAATGAACTGATTAGGGGATCAAATTTTGCTCAAATTTCAAAGTGCCTAGAATGCGATGAAAATAGTGCCATTGCGTCCGTCTCATCTTCCTGAATCCGGTGGTATATTTACTTTGTCAAACGGACTCCGTATGGAGAAGATATTGCGATCTGTTCGTCAAGCCAAACATGCAAAATTTTTGATGTTGACTGTACCAGTCCGTACAGTCCGTACGGTCTGACGTGGCAGGGCCGTACAGACCGTACGATGACATGTCAGATGGTGATGTGGCAGATGTTGATTGGTTGACAATTGGTGAATCAGGAGATGACACGTGTCCATTTGGTGGCAAATGGTATGAGGAAACGTGGCCCAATCTGTGGGCACCACATCTCACTCATTTATTGGTTGATTGGTTGTATGTTAATAAAATGTTATGGGAGTCCGTGGGGTTTGACCCCCGGACCTCCCTCTCTATGTAAAGCCTTCACAAATCTCCGCTAACCAATGTACCGTCATTTGGTTCTTAACATAAATGTGGGTATTAATTTATTTAAGTTAACATATGTTTGGATTGGTGGGAGGTTGGGCCGGGGCTTGGCCCCGACCCGTGGTCGTTTGTAATATTATATGACCATATTCTATACAGTGTAGCCCGACCATTGGCGCGATTTTTTAACATATGGCCCGTGGTTTTATATATAACCACATGTGACCACAACATAAAGTTGCTATGTGTTGAAATGGTTGTAACGACTTAACCACCATTGCTTAATGCGCGCGGTCATATGCTCTCATACGCCCATGTGCCTAGGCAGTTAGGGGTTGGAGGCGCCTTAACTGTCCTACGGTTTGCACCATTGGTGCAGTTGCGTTTGGTGCTGGGTTTTTATGCCATATAATGCGTGTGAGCCAGGTTCAATCATGGAGGGGTGCGTTTTGTAGATGCAGAGACAGCAAGCTTGAAGGGGGGACTTCCAGGAGGCCTAACTTCTTCATTTTTCGACCGATTGAGGTGCTGAAAGAGGCCATACAGGGGTTTTTGGACGCTCTGAAGCCATTGGAGTAGTCGATTTGTCAGTTTGAGCATTGTAAGACATGTTTTTGAGCACTTTTTGAGAAATTAATAATAATGATCCATTGGAAGCTAGACCAGGAGATGTAGCCCAATAGAGGGGTGAACTCCTTTATCAATTGCTGTGCTTATGTGTTTATGTTCAATGATTATGCTGCTGTCTATGTGTAATTTGCATAAGTAATACTTTAATTTATGTGTTGCAAACTGATCCTTTTTCTTTAAACACATAACATTCACTTGCAATAAATTTCAAGTTTTTCAAGTCTTCTTCATTTTTTAGATCAAGTTGGTATCAGAGCACTGGTTTTGAAGACTTGATTGTTTGAAATTTTTGTTTCTGATGCTCACAAGGTTGAAAATCACAAGAGGAGAAGGTCAACTTGTGGAGCCAAGTTCTCATCTGACAAGGAGGAAGCAGATTCATTCACCGCAAGTTTCAGAGAGACATTCACCAAGCATGGCTCGTGCAGAAAGTCATGAACGTGTTCCGGTTGAAAATGAAGATCTCAAAGACACTGTCATGGAGTTGAGAGATATGATGAAGATCTTGATGGAACAGAACATATTGTCGCAGGGTGAAGGCTCCAACCCTTCAATGCATAAGGAAGGCGATGGTGACAAAACTCCAGGCGGAAATGGAGGGAATGGTGCTTCTCCACCACCCTCTCCTCCTCCATCATCTCCTTCTTCTTATTCTTCTACCAATTCGAAACATCTTCCGAATTCTCCAAAGGGGCATGGTAAAACTCCTTCGCAAATTCCTTCATTAAAGCTTGATATAAAATTTGAATTGCCAATTTATAATGGAGAAGTTAACGCTGAAAAGTTAGATAATTGGGTACGTCAAATTGAAGTATATTGTAGAATACAAAAGATTCAAGATGATGAAACCAAAATTCAGCTTTATTCATTGAGATTATATGGTTCAACACTTATTTGGTGGGAATCTAAGACTCAAGAGGAAATGAAAAAACATGGAAAAATTTTGCTTTCTTGGAATGATTTCATTATAGCAATTAAAAAACAATTTTATCCATTGGCATATAAACAAAAGGAAACTATGGAATGGCAG
>ML821543.1:39806-66069 GCA_009831015.1 Picea engelmannii
AGTTGGAAAAGAGTCAGGCCAAGTACAAAACGAGACATGACAAGCATCGTGTTGATCACAGTTTCGAAGTTGGTGATGAAGTTTGGCTTTACATCAGCAAGGAGAGGCTTAAAGGAGAAGGTAAAAAGTTGAAACCGATTCGATATGGTCCTTTCAAGATTGTTGACAAGATTGGTAACAATGCTTTTCGTCTAGATTTGCCTCCTTATATGTAGATGTATGCAGTTGTTAATGTTGAGAATTTGAAGTTGTATGAGCTTCCATTGATTGATGATCAAGGAGAGCATGTTTAGATTCCTTCCATAGATGATTTTTCTCCAGAGTATCTAACAGAACTGCAGGAAGACACCATCCTTGACAGGAGAATGCGATCTTCGAAACGAGGAAATGTGGAGTATTTGCGAGTTGGTCTTAAAGGGACGAATCCAAGCAAGGCAAAGTGGATTGAGGTTGGAAGGGTGAGGGAACTTTACCCTCATCTTCACATAAAATAAAATAGTCTTTTGGAGGTCCAAAAGCTTCCCAATGGGGAGGTGTGATCAGGGGATCAAATTTTGCTCAAATTTCAAATTGCTTGGAATGCGATGAAAATAGTGCCATTGCGTCCGTCTCGTCTTCCTGAATCCGACGATATATTTACTTTGTCAAACAGACTCCGTATGGAGAAGATATCACGATCTGTTCGTCAAGCCAAACAAGCAAAATTTTTGATGCTGACTGTACCAGTCCGTACAGTCTGTACGGTCTGACGTGGCAGGCCATACAGACTGTACGATGATGTGTCAGATGGTGATGTGGCATATGTTGATTGGTTGACAGTTGGCAAATCAGGAGATGACACATGTCTGTTTGGTGGAAAATGGTATGAGGACACGTGGCCCAATCTGTGGGCGCCACGTGTCACTCGTTTATTGGTTGATTGGTTGTATGTTAATAAAATGTTATGGGAGTCTATGGGGTTTGACCCCTGGACCTCCCCCTCTATGTAAAGCCTTCGCAAATCTCCGCTAACCAATGTACCGTCGTTTGGTTCTTAACAAAAATGTGGGTATTAATTTATTTAAGTTAACATATGTTTGGATTGGCGGGAGGTCGGGCCGGGGCTTGGCCCCGACCCGTGGTCGTTTGTAATATTATATGACCATGTTCTATACAGTGTAGCCCGACTGTTGGCGTGGGTTTTTAACATATAGCCTGTGGTTTTATATATAACCACATGTGACCACAACATAAAGTTGCTATGTGTTGAAACGATTGTAACGACTTAACCACCATTGCTTAATATGCGCGGTCATATGCTCTCATATGCCCAGGTGCCTAGGTGGTTAGGGGCTGGAGGCGCCTTAACCGTCCTACGGTTTGCACCGTTGGAGTGGTTGCACCCGGTGATGGTTTTTTACGCCATATAATGCGTGTGAGCCAGGTTCAATCATGGAGGGGTGCGTTTTGTAGATGCAGAGACAACAAGCTTGAAGGGGGGACTTCCAGGAGGCCTAACTTCTTCGTTTTTCGACCGATTGAGGTGCTGAAAGCACCCAGAAAGGGGTTTTTGGACACTCTGAAGCCATTGGAGCAGTCGATTTGTCAGTTTGAGCATTGTAAGACATGTTTTTGAGCACTTTTTGAGCAATTAATAATAATGATCCATTGGAAGTTGGACCAGGAGATGTAGCCCAAGAGAGGGGTGAAATCCTTTATCAATTGCTGTGCTTATGTGTTTATGTTCAATGATTATGCTGTTGTCTATGTGTAATTTGCATAAGTAATCCTTTAATTTATGTGTTGCAAACTGATCCTTTTGCTTTAAACACATAACATTCACTTGCAATAAATTTCAAGTTTTTCAAGTCTTCTTCATTTTTTAGATCATGAACAAATGAACACTCATACACATACACAATACACCAATGTTTTATGTGGAAACCCAAAGTGGGAGAAAACCACATAATGCTTTTTCTTATATGTCTTGAAGAATTGCATTCATTGGAAGCACACACTTCCTTTGTTTTCCAGTTGCAATTGGAAGGAGGCTCCAACCCCCTAGTTTCACAAGATTCAACCCGAGGGAAGATCCAAATACCTAATTCTCTGGCTATAACCAGAAGGAGGCTACAACCCCCTATGTTCTTTGGATATAACCGAAAGGTGGCTACAACCACCTGTCCTTGCCTTGTCCAACCACCCTGATGTAGAAGTAGAATGATGAAACCACTTTCACACTATCACTATGAGATATACCATTGTGCAACTGTATCAATCTATACCACAGATCTGCATCCAACCTATACAACTACCCTGTAATCAATCTGTACCAGAACTGAACATGTATAAAAAAAAATAGAACAAGCACGCGACCTGTAGTGCTACAACACACGTATGTACGCACCCTATATGTACGCGACCAAACTGTTATGTAGCCTGCGTATGCCTTCTGAAAAATATGGTTTTCCTTCTCTTGAAAACTTATGACCCTCTATAACTTCTTTCACATAGATCTGTAACCTATCACTGTATTCAGACTGTAACTATATCCTGTACATGCATCCTCATACGTGTTGTTTTTCTTCATATGAGATATGATTGATATATTATTACAATGATGAGTGTTCCATATATAGGGAACATATCGTGACCATCCATGAAAGGATGCGTCCCTTGAATAATAAATAACTATTTATTATTATCATTTACTTTATTATATATGATATTTAATAATTAATAATCATATTATTAATTATTTTTCTAAGAGAATTTCTTCCGATGTTGTCCAAACATCAACACTCCCTCTCAACGAGGAAGACATTCTGCATCATGTGAAGCTTATCTCTGAAGTATACAAACTTCAACCTAGACTCATGAAACTTGTCTGTCAGTCTTGGGATACTTCTCTCTCCCACCTAAACCGAGGAGAAACTCCTTATGCGACTCTCCTTTTTTGAGACAATTGACTCTCTCTAAGATCAGGCTCACTTTGGGTCCGCATATAATAGCATACATCATCTTGAGTCTTTGTCATTCCTTTTCAAATCACCATGACTAAGACAAAGACCGCACCATGATATTTCACCACAAGTACACACCTGTGAGTGATTGTTAGCTTGATGCTAACTGACACATGAAAAAAACACTTCAAGCACCTCGAGTACATATTAATCCCTGTCACGATCAAGGAAGGACTACGTCTGGGACCATTTACCACAAGTGAACCTTATGATAAATGTATCTTATTTCCCTTGGTCTGCATCCCAATCTAGGAGACGTTCTTTCTGATGCTAAAAAATAAACACTCCCTCTTAGCTAGGGAGGTATTTTTCCATAGTAGTACACAACTATTGTCTAGAGACACGCAGTCTCCGCCAATGGTACACAACCACCATAGTAGCAAAAGGTTTGTCACACATGGCACTCCCATGTGGACTTCTAGAGGCTACTCCGTTTAGGAACATTTAAGGTCAACTCCCCATAGTGTGCAACGTCAAGGGTCAAATCCCTTGACATGTCCTGATGTTCTCTCCACATGGGACATTGGGATATAATCCCAAATGCACTTATCCCTTCTCAAATAAGTGTCCTCATAGATCAAGTCAAATCAATTCATAGAGGAGTGCGATCTCGATAAATTTTGTCACACATGGCACTCCCATGTAGACTTCTAGAGGCTACACCCTATAGAAACACTAAGGCCAAATCCCATAGTCTGTGATGTCAAGGGTCAACTCCCTTGACATGTCCTCATGTGCTCTCCACATGGGACGTGTTTTCATGTGCTCTCCACAAGGGACGTTGGGCTATAAACCCAAACACACTTATCCCTTCTTGGATAAGTGTCATCACAGATCAACTCAACTCAGTCACAAATGAGTACGATTTGGAGAATGTCTTAGGAAGCTGCAAACATAAACACTCCCTCTCAGTGAGGGAGGCATTCTCTGCCACACCAAGTTTGTCACAAAAGTACTTGAACTTCGTCTTGGTTTGGTAAGAATATCAACAACCTGCTCATTTGTAGGAAGGTACAACACCAGTACTTCCTTTCTCTATACCATATATCGGATGTAATGGTACTTGATCTCAATGTGGTTCGATTTGTCATGAAACACTAGATTATATGATATCTTCACACAACTTTGGTTACCATAATGAAACATGGTGGAATCCAACACATGTTTGGATAAATATGCAAGGATCTTGCGAAACCACACTACTTCACAGATTGACATACTTAATGCAATGTACTCTGCTTCTGTTGTGCTCAAAGCCACATAAGTCTGTTTCCTGCTACACCAGGAAACCATGGAAGATCCCAAAGTGAAGTAACAACCGAAGGTGCTCTTTCTATCCACTGCGCTCCCTGCCCAATCATAGTCAATATATTCCTGCCATATCATATCAATATTGGAAGTATATCTTAGACCATGTCCAACTGTGCCTCGCAAGTATCTCAACACATGCTTCGCAACAATCCAGTGTGTCTATCTCGACTGACTCATAAACTGACTAAGTGCACTCACTGCATAGAAAATATTTGGTTTTGTGTTAACCAGATACATCAATTATCTAATCAGTTGTTTGTACAGATTCAGATCAATTTCATCAGAATCAGAAGAAGACACACTTATTTTATTCGGATTCGTCACCATTGGTGTAGCCATGAGATTCAAGTTCAACATCCCAAACTTCTTCAATATCTCAACTGTGTACTTCCCCTGACTCAAGAAGATCTCATCAGTTCTCTGCCACACCTCTAGTCTTAATAATTAGTGCATCATATCAAGTTCCTTCATCTCAAACTTAGAGGCCAACGCATACTTGCATTCAACAATAAGTCTCTCTGTATCGGTGAGGAATAAATCATCAATGTAGAGGACCAAAATCAAGGACTGACCATTAAAAATATTGTAGTATAGGCTGGGATCGACAACACTTTTGCTGAAGCCCAAAGATCATTAGGTGTTCATCAATCCTTGCATACCAAGCTCAAGGTGGTTTCTTGAGTCCATAAAAGGCCTTCTTCAACCTGCACACATGAGACTCCTTCTCATGTATTGCGAAACCATATGGTTTCTCGATGCATACTTCTTCCTCAATCTCTCCATTGAGAAAGGTTGTCTTTACATCCATCTGATGTACTCTCCAACCCATGGATGTTGCAGGGGAAATAATCATCTGGATATAAGTGTATCAAGCAACAAGAGAAAATGTCTCCTCATAATCTATTCCCTCCACCTGAGAGACTCCTCTAGCAACAAATCTCATTTTGTGCCTCTCGATGCTCCTGTCAACTATGTGTTTGATATTGCAGATGCATTTGGAAGTCACTGCAAACTTCCCCTCATGTCTCAGAACAATATCCCACACATCAATATTCATGATGGACTGATACTCCTCCATCATGGCATCTCTCCATAATGGATGACTAGTTTCCTCCTCATAACAAGAAGGTTTTCAATCAACGATGTGGCTCATAGTTGCGGAATAACACGAATATCTTTGAGGTATATTTTTCTCTCGGAAGGTACCATCTATTTCTGTCTCTTACTCAATCTGTCTCTGACCAAGGATGTAGATTCAATATTCCATTAAAGACTCACTGTACCCTACAAATGTACCCTTTCTACCTGAAGGGTATAGCTTGGTCCTTTTATCCTTGGGTACATGCGTGTATACTGAACACCCAAATATCCTGAAGTGTCCAACCTCAGGCTTCACTCTGGTGAAGGCCTCCTTAGGAGTCATATTCCTCAAGGAATTCTGTTCTAAACATACACTACAGTCATGGATGCCTCTACCCACAAAAACACATGTAAATGTTGATCATGAATCATTGCCTTGACTGTCTCAACAATAGATCTATTCTTCCTCTCTGCGACCCCATTCTGTTGAGGGTTGTGAGGAACAATGTACTCCCTCTTGATCCCTACCTCAAACATCTCTAGGACACATCTATGTTCCCTCATGGAACCAATGTCCCCCAAGACATATCGAGGTTTCCTTGTGAAACTAATGTCTTGGTTCCTTCATCTAGTAATCCACTGATTACTCTGCAATCAACTAGTAGCATACTGCTACTACCATGCCATCGATAGCTCAAATCATCCACCACATTCTTTATGAATATGTTGAAATCAACCAATAGAACACAACTATTGCAATGTCATCCAATAATACACAATTGTTTCCATGTCATAGTTTTCTCAAACTAATAGAATCATGTATCAAGGCCAGAACTGGTCGAATAGTCAATCTGTACAATCTGTCTTCTTGAACACCAATCACTCGAGCAAAATCCATACTAGAGTTCTTGTTCCATGAAAGAATCTTTCCATCAAATAAATCAACCTTGTAGCCTTTGTTCTCTAAGTCTGAAATAGAGACAAGGTTCCTTCTCATACCAGGTGCAAATAATACGTCACTCAAATGGACTAGGGTGCCTGAATCCAATTGTAAGGAAGTGGATCACAGTATATATGGCATCATCACCAAGTACAACATGATTATTTCTTTACTAGATCTGTAAGGTGATCTTTGTATCCAGTAATATGTCTAGAAGCACCACTGTCAATCAAACAAATATCATTACTAGTAGGAACCATACTTGACATATCGAGGTTCCCTCATGAAACCAATGTCTAAGACATATCGAGGTTCCCTCATGGAACCAATGTCTCACAAGACATATCGAGGTTTCCTCGTGAAAGCAATGTCTCGGTTCCTTCATTTGAACATCTGAGGCACATCAGGATGAAGTATACATTCCCCCTTACTAGTCCACACAGGACCCTCCAGGGAGAATGTTTCATGATGCTGCTTGAAACATCAACACATTGACACAAGCTTCATGTGATCTCGACTAAGGGGGTTTGTCACTGCTTCTCATGTCCATCTTGATCAATCAACAACAAATACTTGTGTTGATCTCACCAAATGCGAGAGAACTTGCTGCACATGCACCCATGTCCATCTCAACATAAACCGATCCCGATATAAGAAGTTAAACTTCCAATCAATCAGAAACTTTGATGAATTTTTTGAAGTCAAATTTCAAATCAATCAGAGACTCCGATGAATTTTTCGAGGCTAGATTCAAAATTGGAAAGAGATTTATCCATGAAATTTGGATCATGATTAAATTCTAGTCATAGCTTTCATTCTGTGACCGTTAATGGAACATTTGCAAATAATACGCTTAATCTGCTTGACCAGCTCCGTCTTATCAACCTTAAAGGCGATGCACTCACATGACCCATTATGTATCTCTCAGGGCTACACAACCTCAAGAGCTTATTCCTCAATCATAACAACTTCACTGGGTCTTTCCCGAGTTCAATCATGGGTCTACATCATCTCAAGGTTATATTTCTGATAGATAATTCTATAGGCAAGGAAATTCCCGTCGCGTTGGCCAAGCTCCCCAGATTGATCGATTCAGTGGGATGATTCCTGTGTTTATTCAGTCGATTATGAAGGTATTCCATGTCTCCAACAATATTCTTTCTTGACAGATACCAGATACCCTAAGTGCATTCAATTCTTCTTCGTTTGCAAGGAATCCAGGTTTCTGTGGGAAGTCCATATAGAAACCATGCAACGTTACATCATCGGTCCCAACTGTGCCTTTCGTTGCCATATCTGCTAGTCCTCAAACTCAAGATTTCTTGCCTCTGATGAAGCACAAAAAGTCATGGAAGCCCCGTGGAGGGAAAAATGTTTCCATTGTGGTTGGAAGCGTGGTGGGATTGACGTGAGAAGCAAGCTATCTTCTCTTATTTTCCTAGGCCTCTCGTGAGGGAGTCAAGCCCAGTCCTGCTCTGATGCCATGTTGTTTTTCTTCATATGAGATATGATTTACATATTATTACAATGATGAGTGTTCCATATATAGGGAACATATGGTTACCATCCATGAAAGAATGAGTCCCTTGAATAATCAATAACTATTTATTATTATCATTTACTTTATTATATATGATATTTAATAATTAATAATCACATTATTAATTATTATTCTAAGAGAATGTCTTTCGATGTTGTCCAAAAATTAACAATACATAACCTTTACCCAAAGCATATAATAATAATAATAATAATAATAATAATAATAATAATAATAATAATAATAATAATAATCTATTTTTAAGGTCACGGCTAAGCCAGCACACCAAATTGGTGTATGAGACCCCCTTGTTTGTGGGACAAGGGACCCCCCTCCGCCCAACGATTTGACTGGTAAATTCTACGAAGGTATACATACCCTACCCCCCTCTGGATTTGAACCTGTGACCTCTTAAGAGGAAACACATGTTCTTAACCATTAGGCCCAGTCAGGCTGTATATCTCTCTCTCTAGTCATGTGCTGTAATTGCGAGAATTTCGCCGTCAACCCTTCGTACTACCTCATAATTTCACAACTTCAGATGTACCAATGAGTACTTGCAATAAGACTCACACAACAAAAGACATTCAATGTGTTCAGGTGTAATTAAATGAGAGATATTTTCCTCTTATTTATACTTTCATGTAGAATTACACTTTCCTTATTTTAGGGATTTCTCCATTTACTTTATTATTTAAATAATTTCTTTTGCAAACACTTTGACTTTTTGGGGCTTCTAGATGACTCATGAGGGTCCTCCAACTTCACATGGCCATAAATCTCTAACTGTGAGGAGTTATGTGATGTACCACATACCATCATAAATGGCATGACAAACACTATCCATATAGGATAGTTTCACTGACAAATTCACTGACCTTCATCTCATTATTCCACATTAAGCATGGGTTCTCTAACCATACTTCTAGGATAACTCAATCCGCAAAGAGTCTTCCCATGAGGGCTTTCACCATAAGGGGACCACTTTGGAGTTCATCCATTTGTATTTCTTATCAACCATGACAAGACAATAATGAGTCATCTTTACATCAAACAAACTTGGGTCCATTACCCAAACCTTTTTGCTACCAGGCTTTCTTCAAGGGTTGACATCAATGACAACCAACCTTAATCAATAGGAACAACCTCCTGACTATGTTCATAATAACTCCAACCTTATTTCTTACCTTAAGAAATGTCTCTATGGTATTAAGCAAGCTTTTTGGGGTTGGTATGCTAAAATGGATAACTTTTCTTTTTGACACCAACTATTTTAGATGTCATTTTGACCCCAATGTCTATACCAAGAAAGTAGGAAACCATCTCGTAATACTTGTTCTTTATGTTGATGACCTTATTCTCACTAGTAGTGACCTAAAGCTTTTAAACCATGTGAAATTCAACATTAAGAATAAATTTGAAATGACAGACTTAATTTTGAATTATTTCCTTGGTCTCCAAGTATTGCAAACCAAGGAAGGAATTTCTCTTTCCCAGTCCAAGTATGCATGTGACTTTCTTCATCGTTTTCAGATGGAATATTGTAAACTAGCCCCTTATCCCTTTCAATGTGGAGTCAAACTTCCTTCCCACTATACTACACCAAAAGTAGATTCCACTTTGTATCATCAGTTAGTTGGTATCCTCTTATATTTGACTTAAAACCATCCTAATATTTCCTTTGTTGTTGGGGTTGTTACCTATTATATGAAAATACCCTATGAGAGCCATTGGAAATCAACAAAAATGATACTTCGGTATATATGGGGTACAATTTAGTTTTGGATACAATACAATTCAGGTGAGACTTATTTATTGGTTGATTTCACTGATTCCGATTGGGCTGACAACTTTGATAATGGAAAGTCTACTACAAGTTATATTTTCAGTTTTGGTTCCAGACCTGTCACTTGACTTGTAAGAAACATCAAGCTTTTTCTCTTTCTTTAGCAAAAGCAAAATACCAAGCAACAATTAATGCAAGTCAAGAATCCTTGTGGCTTTGATAGATCCTTCCAGAGTTTTAATTATCGTAGTGGTATCTGACCACACTCTAATGTGGCAATTAGAGTGTCATCAAGCTCACCAAAGATCCAATTCAACATTAGCGTAGAAAATACATCGGACAACACATGCACTTCATTAGAAATCTTATTCATGATCACGTTTTTGAAGTGCTCTTTTTCCCTACAAATGGTCAAGTTGTAGACATTTTCACAAAGTCTCTTACATAAGTGAAGTTTTCCAATTTTTGATCTATGTTAGGATTTCGGGAAGTTGTCATTAAGGGGGGACTAGGCTATAATGCATCCTTCCTTCTCCTATTGTGCCACCTTTGTAAATCCTTCAATATCATCCCAAGTTATTCTTAAGGGGGAATGTTAGAATATTTAGACACTTAGAAGTTAGTAAAGATCAACTTGGTCTACTGTGTCTTTAGGTAAAATCAGTTTCTTTTCTACGCATTTGTAGTTATGTAATTTGATAGTAACGATATGTTCTAGACATAAAATGATCCAACAGTTCATATTCTCCTCGATTCTAACAACTATATTGATCAGTGACATAACTTTTGATTGGTCCATGATCTTTATTTTGAAATACATAATGAATAACAAGAAGATAAAGAATAAATGAATATTGCAAAAAACCAAAATCATTATTCATAATATACTCACACGAGAGTACAATATATATAGTAAAAACCTCTCATATACACCTTTAATGATCTTCATAACTAATCATAAGTAACTTTGGATAATGGAGATATCCTAAAATATTAACGAGACGGTGTTATGACTTAATAATTAGAGAAATTTTTTTAACAAACCCCCCCTTAATCATAAGTCCATACAAGTGTATCATCTATGATGCAACAAAGATTAGTGTAAAAGATGATAACAAATCCAAGTATTCAATTAGATACTCATGGTCTAAAACTTCATGAGTGTCGAAGAAGATCTATTTGAAAAACTGCCAAAATAATCCAGATGTAGAAAAACAATATTGACAACAACTGTAGAAGTTAAGAACATATAATGGAGACAAATATGTTAACAACAAATTTACAACTCACTGCACTACACACGTCATTCATATGCAATATATTGTTCCATATATAGCACAACAAAATGGTGTTGTTTAGAGAAATAATTGCACATTAAAGGAAATAGAAGGTGTATGATCCAATCTTAGGCATTAAATCTTTATTATTGGGAGGAAGTAATTAATTTTTCCAATTACATAGTCAATCACACTCTCACAAAGGCTTTAAAAAATATAACATTGGAAGAAACATGGAGTAAATATAATCTAGATGTAAGTGACTTCTGTGTGTTTGGTAGTGAAGCATGGGCTCATGTCCCTAATGAGAAAATGAATATATTACAACCTAAAAGTTGGAATTATATTTTTATTGGATATTCTGAAGATGTAAAAGGTTATATACTTCCTCAACCTCATTCCAATGAAATTGTTATTAGGAGAGATGTTAATTTTGATTAAAATCTCTTGTTTTGCGAGTCTAAGTTGGTGTTTATTCCATCTTCGATGTCTATTCCATCTTCTCTTCCCAACTTTTCTGTTAATGATCCTATTCTAGTTTATTCTTCAGATGATGACAACGGAGATGAAAACCCACTTCTACTTGCTCACCTTCCTCTAGTGGGATCCATTGAACATGAACCTACATCAACACCACATCTTTCCAGATGAGTCCATACAACATGAGAAGCAGTTGGTGATTTTGATGGTAATCATATAGATCAGTTTCATACATGGTAACAGTCTAGTGAGCCTCCTCTCTTTTGGCTCAAGTTTTAAAGACTCATGATTCAAAAACATTTGTAGAATATTTTGGCCATCCAAATTAGGACACAATAATGAATGAAGAATATCGTTCCTTAATGGCGAACGATTCTTGAGATCTTGTACCTCTTTCGAAAGGAAGAAAAATTATCAGATGTAAATGGGTGTATAGAACTAAGTATGTATAAGATATAAGTGTTAAAATACATAACACTCAGTTAGTTGTAAATGGTTTTTTCAAATTAAAGGAATTGACTATAATGAAACCTTTGAATCCATAGCCAAAATGAATTTCATTTGCCTTGTTTAATTCCTTTTTGATTCACATAAATGGGAGGTCTATCATATGGATGTTAAATTTGCCTTCTTGCATAGGGATTTGCAAGAAGAAATTTACATGGAACAACCTCCTGACTATGTCCAGAATGACTCCAACCTTGTTTGTTGCCTTAAGAAATGTCTCTATGGTATTAAGCAGGCTTGTTGGGGTTGGTATGCTAAAATGGATAGCTTTTATTTTTGACGCAAATGTTTTTAGATGTCATTTTGACCCCAATGTCTATACCAAGAAAGTAGGAAACCATCTTGTAATACTTGTTCTTTATGTTGATGACCATATTCTCACTAGTAGTGACCTCAAACTTTTAAACCATGTGAAATTCAACATTAAGAAGAAGTTTGAAATGACATACTTAAGTTTGCATTATTTCATGGGCCTCCAAGTATTTCAAACCAAGGAAGGAATTTCTCTTTCTCAGTCCAAGTATGCATGTGAAATTCTTCGTCGCTTTCAGATGGAAGATTGTAGACTATCCCCTTCTCCCTTTCAATGTGGAGTCAAACTTCCTGCCCCCTATACTACACCAAAAGTAGATTCCACTTTGTATCATCAATTAGTTGGTATCCTCTTATATTTGAATTAAAACCATCCTAATATTTCCTTTGTTGTTGGGGTTGTTACCTAGTATATACAAACACCACATGAGAGCCATTGGAAATCAACAAAAATGATACTTCGATATATAGGGGTACAATTCAGTTTGGGATGCATTACAATTCAGCTGGGACTTATTTATTGGTTGATTTCACTGATTCCGATTGGGTTGACAACTCTGATGATGGAAAGTCTACTACATGTTATATTTTCAGTTTTGGTTTCAGACTTATCACTTGGACTTGTAAGAAACATCAAGCTTTTTCTCTTTCTTTAGCAGAAGCAGAACACCGAGCAACAATTAATGCAATCAAGAATCCTTGTGGCTTTGATAGATCCTTTTAGAGTTTTAATTATCGTAGTGGTATCTGACCACACTCTAGTGTGACAATTAGAGTGTCATCAAGCTCACCAAAGATCCAATTCAACATTAGAGTAGAAAATACATTGAACAACACATGCACTTCATCAGAAATCTTATTCATGATCATGTTTTCAAAGTGCTCTTTTTCCCTACAAATGATCAAGTTGCAGACATTTTCACAAAGTCTCTTATAGAAGCGAAGTTTTCCAAACTTCGATCTATGTTAGGATTTTAGGAAGTTGTCATTAAGGTGGGACTAGGCTATAATTCATCCTTCCTTCTCCTATTGTGCCACCTTTATAAATCTTTCAATATAATCCCAAGTTGTTTTTAAGGGGGAATGTTAGAATATTTAGACACTTAGAAGTTAGTAAAGATGAACTTGGTCTACAATGTCTTTAGGTAAAATGTGTTTCTTTTCTATGCATTTGTAGTTATGTAATTTGATGGTAACGATATGTTCTGGACATAAAATGATCCGACAGTTCATATTCTCCTCGATACTAACAACTATATTTATCAGTGGCATAACTCCCGATTGGTCCATGATCTTTATTTTGAAATACATAATGAATAACAAGAAGATCAAGAATAAACAAAAAATGCAAAAAACCAAAATCACTATTCATAATATACTCACATTAGAGTACAATAAATATAGTACAAACCTTTGATATCCACCTTTAATGGTCTTCATAACTAATCATAGGTAACTTGGGATAAAGGAAATATCCTAAAATATTAATGAGATGGTCTTATGACTTAATATTTAGAGAAAAATTGTTCACAAACCCCCCATTAATCATAAGTCCATACAAGTGTATCATCTATGATGCAACGAATTTTAATGTAAAATATGATAACAAATCCAAGTCTTCAATATGATACTCATGGTCTAAAACTTCATGAGTGTCGATGAAGATCTATTTGAAAAATCGCCAAAAAGGATGCCAAAAAAAAATACGAAAAACTCACCGTGTAACAAATGAGCTAGATAATATGTAACTGTTCATTGATGTGAACCCTAATCCAATGAGAGAAAAATCTAATGAGAAGTGAATTGGCTACAAATCAAAAACATCACAAATCTTGAAATTTTCCAACAATCTAGTATGCCAAGCGAAAGTGCAAAAATAAATCTATCCTCTGTAAGGCTTGAAGACTATCATTGTAAAGTTTGAAGACTATTAAGAGAAAAAACGTGTTCACAAAACTGGCTTCAAATATCGATACACAAAAATTGTTAATAATCTGGATAATAGAAAAAAATGTCACTCAACATCTCAATTTTGTATCCTATAAAAAACCATGTATGAAAAATCTATAATGAGTCAACAAGTGAATCATAATCTGAAAAGTTCGCTAAGAAGTAAACCAGATGAACTGTTGGTATTGCTCCATATCTTGAAACCACATTGTAGATCGAAGTGTCGAACAATCATACAAGTTACAAATATGAAAGTGACTGAATCCTGAAATACCAAAAATGTGGCAAATCATCCATCCATACCAGTGTCCAAGTGTTGAAGGTCAAAGTGACCAATCCAAAACTGTATGTGAGTGATCCATGTCAACATCACCAAACTTGGAATCCATCATCCTATCTTAAATCGATTCATCAACGCATCTTCAAAAAATCAAAGTAAAATCCTCAATCCTCAAAATCAATGGTAGACTTCGAAACTTGAAGTTTGAAAAATATCATCAATATATTCCTCCTGTGTCAACTGAAAGGTGATAAATGACTCCTAGGACCTGTGAATTAAAAGCATTAATACACCCTTAGAAGTGGAAAAGGATAACCAAACTATTTTTGATTGGAGTGGAAAGACTATATCTTGAACTCAAAATACTACATCAAGTGGGCCTCGATCATGCCTTGAATTATCAATTCTTGAAACATAACATTCATGTCCATTTGCTGCAAAAACCTCTCTAATCAAGGATTCATGTACCTATGTATGAACCCAATGATAAGACCACTCCAACAACTTATCTTCCAAAATCCAATGCCATGTACTTAACCATTCAAAATTTATTTGTTTTATCCGAATCTTTGTTTACTTTCAACATTGTTCTAAGAGGTGATTTGTCTTCCAACATAAACCACATGGAGTAAGATAAAAAAAATGCAATGCAATATGGCCAACTCAATGGAAACATTGGCATTTCTCAGGTGCATCATCCAACTTAGCAACATCAAGTGCATAATCCTTATTATCATTAATTGCATCAACATCGGCCTTATCCTCCTATTTCTCATCATGATCATCAACATCATCAACTATATCATCATCATCCTCATCAATTTCCTTCTTACCATCATCCACTATATATTGTTGCAAATCATCATAAAGAAACCCCGCGCTCACAAATGTAACGGGTTTGGAATCATCAAGAAGATGAAATAAGTAAGGCCTATTTTTTGCATATCCTAAGCCAAATTTGTTTCCCTTGAATTGTACAAATGTAATGGGTTTGGAGTAATTAGGATTATGAAATAAGTTTTACTCATTCTTTTCATATCCTAAGCCAAAGTTGTTCCTCTTGAACTGTAACACTTCCCAAGCTCTGGTAACTTTATCTTGATTTTCAAACTTATCCTTATCCTCATTATTGGCTTTATCCAATTCTTCATCTGCCTATATAGTGTCATTATCAAATTTCATTGTCTAATTCATAGCTGAAGGATCCTTGATTCCCTTATGGTCATTTTCAGTAATAGTTCATCCAAATGATGGATTATTTTGAATAACTATGGGTTTAATGTGTTGATAGGTAGAAGTTGTAATTCATCATTTAACAACTTGTTATGAGTTTGAATTAGATCAATCCTTTTGTGCACGATGTTCATACATGTGACTTAGTGAAGTTTTATTGATTTTAAGACTTGATCATGGTTCAATATTAATTAAAGTGTGTATAAGACTAAACAAGCCTTCGATACTTGCCATCATGATCCAAAGAAGTTCTTCAAGTGTTACAATGCCAAAACAAAGTCTCACAATGAAAACCGCCAAGTGTTGCAGACACTTTTGATCCCTCTATTCATTTTTGGGCTAGATCAAATGACTCAAAATACAATTTTCAAAGTGCAACAAACATGCAAAACATGTTGGACCTTCAATACTTTATAGTTTTGGACCTTCAATACTTCATAAAGACTTCTTGCAAGTCTAGGTTGAAGCAAGACTCCTAAGAATTCAATGAGAGATTCAAACTTATAAAATTACAACTAAAAAATTGATGCAAAAGACATCCAAATACTTTACAAAAATAAAATCTCTATGATAATTACTTTTCTTATATCTATGATAATTTCAAGAAAATCTCTTCCATTTAGACCTTAAAAGATCATACATTCTCTATAGACGGTCTCCTTGCAAATGCTTTCTATCATATTGTGTTAACACTGTTGTTCCAATGCTCTTGTTACTCATCATTTGATTTCTTGTTTTGTTTTAATTTTTTGGACTACACATTTGCTTTCCTTTGCCTTTGAATCTTGATGTAAATGCATATTTAAATTATCCTTCAAAAATCTTGGTTCTTTATTTTTTCTTTAAGAACAAACAAACTAGTTCTTCAAATGTCAAAGTACCTACTTTCGATGACCTTATGAGACTTGTGGTGAATACATTGAATGACACTGGAAGATTGTATAAAATGTTTGAGGTCACTTATATGTTCCCTATTTCATAACCAACTAGAAATAACTATTATTTTAGTGTTTTGTTGTGATGTGCTCATTGACAATATATCCTTCAAAAAACATATAATATATTTCTAAGATGCAACACTGTTGCCTCATTGGATGTTTTATATATAAACTTTAATATGTTTGATTCCTCAGTTACGATTTTGCACCAATGATTAGGTACTATCTCATATATGAGTGATATGCCAATAATAACAAATGCTTCTTTTCACTCCCATCAAATTCATATCACATGACAATGATGGTTTATGAAGTGTTGCACTTGCCAAAAGATTTTCCAATCTTGAAGTTGGATTTGGGATGTAAGCCGTTAGTTGATGTGATACCATCCTCATTCACTTTTGTATTAACCTTTATTATAAGTGCTTTGTCATTGTGACACTTCCTAAATTGCAAATTGTGTAAACCAAGTTATATCCCTTCTTGATTATTTCATTCCAAGTTGATATGATAGTGTATAAAAATCAAGTCACACTACTTCCTAAACTCTTCCATAATCAAACAACTCTTCCAAAGGAGAGGGATGTTAGGATATTTAGATACTTAGGATTTAGTTAAGATCAACTTGGTTTACTACGTCTTTAGTTAAAGTGTGTTTCTTTAGTATATATTAGCATGCATTTGTAGTTATATAATTCAATGATCACGATATGTTATAGACATAAAGTGATTTGACAATTCATATTTTCCTTGATATTTACGGTTGTATTGATCCATGACTTGACACTGATTAGTTCATGATCTCTATTTAAATAACATGGAGGGCCATTTATTGAATATCGATTGTGAAAAATTCTTATGTACAATATTTTTCTTTTGCATTAATATATTCCCTCAAGTGGTTGTGTTTGCTAGGGCCATGCATTGTTTTCCTCTTTGAGATTTTTAACCACGTAAAACACTAGTGTATTGATCCTTGATCTCTTTGTGTGAGTGGTTACTTAAGGTGTTTGACTTGTGTGAAAATACCTTGCTTTGTTGAACATGGTATCAGAACCCGTATGATGAGTCACTCCCATTGTTGATCGAGATCTTAAACCTATGTTACCATATGCATCAAAAGATTTATGGGTTTTGCGATTTATATGCATTTCTAGGCAAAGCAAACTATTCCATTGCGTCCAAAGCATTGATTTCAATTGGAAACACTTTTTTTTTCTCCCAAAAAGGCTTTTGTTTGCTTAAGATATAGCCATTTTTGTTAGATCTGAAGATGCAAAGAAGAGTTTTTGAGGCAAGCACACACTTAGAGGCAAAGAGAAAAAAGAAGCTCTCCTCCTCTTTCATAAGATTTTCCATATATTTTGCATTAACTCACTTGGTTGAAAATTACTTTACTAATAAGAGGTCTTGGGTTCATGTCCTTTTCATTAAGTGATTTTTTGAAATAATTTAAGTAATTTTGAGTTATTAAAGTGTGTTTCACTCAATTTATAAAAGTGAATAATTATAAAGTAACTTTAATGTTTGTTTTTTTATTTTTTATTTTTTAATTTTTTATCAGTTACTTTTTGTATCAAATTTAATTTATAAAGTAACTTCATTCTAAAAGTGATTCTCACTTATTTTATAGAAGTGAATTACTTTATAAGTAACTTATTTGTAAAAGTGATTTTATAGGCTAAGTTAGAGAATGAGCTTATACAATTTTTTTTTCATTCAACAACCTCATTGTGCATCCCTCACCATGTAGGTCGACCTCTACTTGCCACCTCTAGGTACCTTCGTTATCTTTTATGCCTTTCTTAAAAATGACACAACTTTGACAATTAATGTTTGTTTTCAAAGTTTTTTTGAACCTACTCATTTTTTTGAGAGCTTTCCATCTAGACAATCATTTTATGCTTTTAAAGCCATCTTATCTACATATTTTGTTATGGCTACTCCAAGTGATCTTTTGCATACCAATGCCAACTATTTCTTATGAAAATCCTATATGGCAGATGTATTACGAAGTAGAAGACTTTACCAGATTACTTCGGGAAAACAAACTAACACCATTGAAAGACATCCAAATGGGCTAATAAAAATGATGAATCACATGGATTAATTGGAATGTCCATATCTAGTGATTTATGGTTTCACTTTCAAGGAATTGATGACCGAAAAAACTGGATGTTGTATTTGGTAAACACAATGAGATTCGATCCCACTAGTTTGAAAACCAATTAATTTCTTTAAATTCCAATGATTTCTCTTGCATTGAAGATTATCCATCTAAGTTCAAAATATGCAAACTTTTACTTGTAGATTGTAAAATAACAATGAAGGATGATTGATGTATATATGCTATTTTTGCTAATCTTGGTAGTGCATATTTTGTTAATTTGTATCTACTTTTCACTCCACTAGAGAAGATCTAAGGGCTTTTTACAAACCACACTCTCTTGATTTTTTTTTGTGATTCTTTGATTAAAGAGCAAGATAAGCACTCGCATATTGGCGTGATCAACACTGCATGCACATCTAACAAAGCCTTAGTGGTCCAACAAAATGATAAATCCAAACATTCAAAAAAACATCATCCTCACAACAAGAAGCAAAGCAAGGTCAACAAACCCTCTTAGCCAACTTCTAATCCCAATGGTGACAAATGACCAAAATAAAAAAGTAAGAACATTGAGAGACATTTTAATTTTTGTGGATGAGATGGTCATCTAGAGTCTAAATGTTTTAAAAAGATGGAGGCCTTAGAAGAAACAATGAAGAAACACAACATTAATCTTGATTCTTCTTCTTCTATATCTTTTTTTCTTGGACACACACTTTCTTCTTTTGGTTTTCCTTCAAGGAAACATCTACTTATTTTAATGAATGGCTTATTGATTATGGAACATATTGTCGTATGGCTAAGGATAAAGCCATTTTTCTGCTTTTAATGAATGTAACACCAAACAAATATTTTTTGGTGATGACATATCTCTTAGTGTTGTAAAGACTGAAAGAATTCAACAAGATGATGATTATTTTGATGATGTGTTATGCGTTCGAAGTCTTTCTTGCAATTTTATATCATTATATTAAATCACTCTTTCAGGTGCAGGTAAAACAATAGAGTTTTCACCTCACCAAGTTGTAATCAAGGATTTAAAAGATCCTAAGCTTGTCCTAGCAACTAAAATTGTATATGATATTACCAGGTTGTAGAAATTTGACAACTTTGTGTCATCATCTTTTCCCTTAGTGTTCATTACTTATATCAATGCCTTGAACAAACTTTGGCATTAGCAATTTGGTTATCTAAACTATCACTCATTGCAGTAGTTATGTAATCACAATATGGTGATTGGTCTTCCTGTCATTTTTTGATAGGTGGTGTTTGTGTTGTCTGTGTTCTCGAAATACATCATTAGGGAAATGTTGACATAAGTGCCTTTTGGCACGCTTTGACCCCCTTGCAGTTTTTTCATAGTGATTTATGTGGTCTGCTTCCTTCTACTTTTTCTGGGTGCAAGTACTTCTTAATTTTCATTAACGGATTCTCTAGATGCACTTGGGTTATTTCTTAAAACTTAAGACCGAAGTTTTTGACATGTTTCTGGCCTACAAGATCCTTGTAGAAAAACAATATGGACATCAACTGTAGAAGTTAAGAACATATAATGGAGACAAATATGTTAACAAAAAATTTACAACTCACTGCACTACACACGTCATTCATATGCAACACATTGTTCCATAAACACCACAACAAATTGGTGTTGTTAAGAGAAATAATCACACATTAAAGGAAATAGAAAATTGTATGATCCAATCTAAGACATTAAATCTTTTTTATTGGGAGGAAGTAATTAATTGTTCCATTTACATAGTCAATCACACTCTCACAAAGAATTTAAAAAATATAACATTGGAAGAAACATGGAGTAAACATAATCCAGATGTAAGCCACTTCTATGTGTTTGGTAGTGAAGCACGGGCTCACGTCCCTAATGAGAAAAGGAAAACATTGCAACCTAAAAGTTGGAATTACATTTTTATTGGATATTCTGAAGATGTAAAAGGTTATAGACTTCCTCAATCTCATTCCAATGAAATTGTTATTAAGAGAGATGTTAAGTTTGATTAAAATCTCTTGGCTTGCGAGTCTAAGTTGGTGTTTATGCCATCTTCGGTGTCTATTCCATCTTCTCTTCCCAACTTTTCTGTTAGTGATCCTATTCTAGTTTCTTCTTCAGATGATGACAATGAAGATGAAAATCCACTTCTACTTGCTCACCTTCCTCTAGTGGGATCCATTGAACATGAACCTACACCAACACCACATCTTTCCATATGGGTCCATACAACATGAGAAGCAGTTGGTGATTTTTCTGGTAATCATATAGATTAATGTCATACATGTTCATAGTCTAGTGAGCCTCCTCTCTTTTGGCTCAAGTTTTAAAGACTCATGATTAAAAAACATTTGTAGAATATTTTGGCCATCCAAATTAGGACACAATAATGAATGAATAATATCATTCCTTAATGGCGAATGATTCTTGAGATTTTGTATCTCTTTTGAAAGGAAGAAAAATTATCAGATGTAAATGGGTGTATAGAACTAAGTATGTATAAGATAGAAGTGTTAAAAGACATAAGGCTCAGTTAGTTGTAAATGATTTTTTCAAATTGAAGGAATTGACTATAATGAAACCTTTTCCTCCATAGCCAAAATGAATTTCATTTTCCTTGCTTTATTCCTTTTCTCCTCACATAAATGGTGTTGGGTATGTGTTATATTATTTGAACGAGTAGTAGTGTCTACGTTGCATTGGGCCCAGCACCCCCGAGAAAATTATTTTTGCCTCGGTTTTTCGGCACATGGTTTTTTGTCAATGGTTTTCTATTTGCGGCTAAGGAATTAGGGTTGTTGACTAATCCAATTCATTGGGTTAGGGTTTTGGATGCTGTTGGATCATATATGTATATTATATTGTAAACGATCTATCACTATGAATGAATATAGAATATGATGGTTTTCCCAGTTTGAGTTTCTAGGGGAAAAATCTCTGTGTAATGTTTGTATTTTCCATTGTATCTTTTCTGTTCTTTTACTGAAAATCTGTTTGTAGTAAATATTGTACAAGGATACAATCTACATTTGGTATCACATCTTTGTTGGCTTCAGGGGGACGCCTTTATGGTCAAGGGTTTGGCTCGGGACTGTGATAAGCCTTGTTAGAGTGGGAGATTTGTGGTATTTATTTTCTAGGTGAAAAGAAATGGCGAGCAATTAGAAAATGGAGATCGAGAAGTTTAATGGGAAATTTTTTGAGTTGTGGAAGCTCAAGATAAAAGATCTGTTGGTGGACATAAATCGGTGGATCACGGTAGATATAGGTATTGCACCTACATGAACTTCAACAGATGATTGGAAAAAGTTGGATCAGAAGGTGAAGAGAACAATCTGACCATGTCTCTCAGATTTAGTATTACTAAACGTGTCAGAGGAAGCTACAACCAAGGATTTATGGGATAAGTTGGGGAAGTTGTATCAGTCTAAGTCCCTAGTGAATAAACTATTCCTGAGAAAGAAGCTGTATAACCTAAGGATGAGAGATGGAGACTCGGTGGCAGAGCATTTGAACGCCTTCAATACTGTGGTAAGTCAGTTAGTATCTATTGAGATTAAAATTTTAGATGAAGACAAATGTATCAGTTTATTGTGTTCTTTACTAGACTTGCGGGATAGTCTGGTTGTGTCCATAGGTAGTAATACAACTTCCTTGAAGTTTGATGAAGTGGTCTCATCCTTATTGTTAGAGGAGATGAGATGAAAGAATATGGAAGGACATAACACATATGCATTATTTGCAAGAGGACGTTCCCAAGAAAGAAATAGATCTAAGTTCTAAAGTGGGAGATCTAAGTCTAAGGGTAGATATAAATCTCCTAGAAATTTTGTAAAGGCATGTTGGAGATTTGGAAAAGGAGGGCACTACAAGAAGCAATGTAGATCCAAAGTTGAGAAAAAGAAGGGATCTAAAGAATCTCCTTCTACAGAAGAAAAGACCTCCAAGGAAGGATGGGATGTGTACTTGGCTTCTTCAAGCACACATGCAAATCATGAGGCATGGTTGGTTAACTTTGGTGCATCCTTTCTTACGACTCCCCACAGCGAGTGGTTCTGTGAATATGAAAGGTATGATGGAGGTAATGTTTTCTTAGGTGATGATTCAACAACCATAATCATAGGATGAGGAAAAGTCAAGCTGAGGATCATAGATGGAAGGATTAGAACACTGTCTGGTGTTGTTCACATCCCAGTTTTGGCCAAAAATTTGATTATTGTAACCAAAATGGAGGATGTAGGGGTAAAAACAATATTTGAAAAGAAAACTTGCAGGATGGTTCAAGGAGTAATGGTGTTGCTGAAGGGAGTTTGGTTTGGAACTTTGTATGCACTGCAAGGAAGAAATATTAGTGATGGGTGTAATAGTTCCATTGTTCCTGATATTGGTTCGGGGGCAACACACCCGATAATTTTTTTCCTCAGGAAACATGTTGCATTTTTGGGCAGTTTTTCGACACATGGTTTTCTATTTCCGGTTAAGGAGTTAGGGTTGTCGACTAATCCAAGTCATTGGGTTAATCTTTTGTATGCCACTAGATCCTATATGTATATTGTATTGTAAACAATGTATCACTATGAATGAATATAGAATATGTTGGTTTTCCCGGTTTGGGTTTCCAGGGGAAAAATCTGTGTAATGTTTGTATTTTCCATTGTATCTTTTCTGCTCTTTTACTAAAAATTTGTTTGTAGTAAATATTTTACAAGGTTAAAATCTACAAATGCGAGGTCCATCACATGGATGTTAAATTTTCTTTCTTGCATGAGGATTTGTAAGAATAAATTTACATGGAACAACCTCCTGACTATGTTCAGAATGATTCCAACCTTGTTTGTTTCCTTAAGAAATGTCTCTATGGTATTAAGCAAGCTTGTTGGGGTTGGTATGCTAAAATGGATACCTTTTATTTTTGACACCAAATTTTTTAGATGTCATTTTGATCCCAATGTTTATACCAAGAAAGTAGGAAACCATCTTGTAATACTTGTTCTTTGTGTTGATGACATTATTCTCACTAGTAGTGACCTCAAAATTTTAAACCGTGTGAAATTCAACCTTAAGAAGAAATTTGAAATGACAGACTTAAGTTATTTGCATTATTTCCTTGGCCTCCAAGTATTGCAAACCAAGGACATAATTTCTCTTTCCCAGTCTAAGTATGCATGTGACCTTCTTCATTGCTTTCAGATGGAATATTGTAAACTAGCCCCTTCTCCCTTTCAATGTGGAGTCAAACTTGTTGCCCCATATACTACACCAAAAGTAGATTCCACTTTGCATCATCCGTTAGTTGGTAGGCTCTTATATTTGACTTAAAATCGTCCTAATATTTCCTTCGTTGTTGCGCTTGTTACCTAGTATATGCAAATAACCCATGAGAGCCATTGGAAATCAACAAAAATGATACTTCAATATATATAGGGTACAATTCAGTTTGGGATACATTACAGTTAAGGGGGGACTTATTTTTTGGTTGGTTTCATTGATTCCGATTGGGCTAGCAGCCCTAATGATGGAAAGTCTACTACATGTTATATTTTCAGTCTTGGTTCTAGACCTACCACTTGGAATTGTAAGAAACATCAAGCATTTGCTCTTTCTTTAGCAGAAGCAAAATACCAAGCAAAAATTAATGCAAGTCAAGAAGCCTTGTGGATTTGATAGATCCTTCCAAATTTTTAATTCTCGTATTGGTATTTGACCACACTCTAGTGTGACAATTAGAGTGTCATCAAGCTCATCAAATATCTAGTTCAACATCAGCATAGAAAATACATTGAAAAACACATGCACTTCATTAGAAAACTTATTCATGATTGTGTTTTCGAAGTGCTCTTTTTCCCTACAAATGATCAAGTTGTAGACATTTTCAAAAAATTTCTTATAGAAGCGAAGTTTTCCAAATTTTGATCTATCTTAGGATTTCAGGAAGTTGTCATTAAGGGGGGAATAGGCTCTAATGCATCCTTCCTTATCCTATTGTGCCACCTTTGTAAATCCTTCAATCCCATCCCAAGTTGTTCTCAAGGGGGAATGTTAGAATATTTAGACACTTAGAAGTTAGTTAAGATCAACTTGGTCTACTGTGTCTTTAGGTAAAATGTGTAACTTCTTTTCTATGCGTTTGTAGTTATGTAATATGATGGTAACAATATGTTCTAGACATAAAATGATCCAACAGTTCATATTCTCCTCGATACTAACAACTATATTAATGAGTGGCATAACTCCTGATTGGTCCATGATCTTTATTTTGAAATACATAATGAATAACAATAAGATAAAGAATAAACAAAAATTGCACAAAACCAAAATCATTATTCATAATATATTCACATGAGAGTACAATATATCTAGTACAAACCTCCCATAGCCACCTTTAACGGTCTTCATAACTAATCATAAGTAACTTGGGACAATGGAGATATCCTAAAATATTAATGAGATGGTCTTATGACTTAATAATTAGAGAAAAATTGCTAACATACCCCCATTAATCATAAATCCATACAAGTGTATCATCTATGATGCAAAAAATATTAGTGTAAAGATGATAACAAATCCAAGTCTTCAATCTGAAACTCATGGTCTAAAAATTCATGAGTGTCGATGAAGATCTGTTTGAAAAATCGCCAAAAATGGATGCCAAAAAACCAATATGAAAAACTCACTATGCAACAAATGAGCTAGATAATATGTCATTGTTCACTAATGTGAACCCCAATCCAGTGAGAGAAAACCCTGATGAGAAGTGAATTGGCTACAAATAAAATACATCACAAATCTTGAAATTTTCCAACAATCTAGTTTGCCAAGCGAAAGTGTAAAAGAATATCCTTCCTCTGTAAGGCTTGAAGACTATCATTGCAAAGTTTGAAGACTATTAAGTGAAAACATGTGTTCACAAAACTTCCTTCAAATATCGATACATAACAACTGTTAATAATCTAGCTAATAGAAGAAAATGTTGCTTGACATCTCAATTTTGTATCCTATAAAAATCATGTATGAAAAACCTATAATGACTCAACAAGTGAATCATAATCTGAAAAGTCCACTGAGAAGTAAACTAGGTGAAATATTGGTGCTACTTCATATCTTGAAACCACATTGTTGATCGAGGTGTTGAAAAATCATACAAGTCACAAATATGAAAATGACTGAATCTTGAAATACCAAAAATGTGGCAAATCATCCATTCATACCAGTATCCAAGTGTTGAAGGTCAAAGTGACCAATCTAAAACTCTATGTGAGTGATCCATGTCAACATCAAATCCATCATCAATCTTGATTCCTATCCTGAATCAATCCATCAATACATCTTAAAAAAATCAAAGTAAAAACCTCAATCCATCATCTTGAAGAAACCAAAATCCTCAAAATCAAAGGTAGAGTTCGAAACTTGAAGTCTGAAAAATATCATCAATATTTTCCTCCCATGTCAACCAAAAGGTGAGAAGTGACTCCTAGGACCTGTGAATCAAAATCATCAATACACCCTTAGA